>CAIGRT010229548.1:0-14613 GCA_903798405.1 Fraxinus platypoda
TCCACTATACATTCTCCCATCAATCTCTATTCTTAAAATTTTTATCTTCAAAAAATGGGTGTCAAACACACCCATAATATATAATATAATATTCATTCAGAGGACATCATCTAATTTTAGTCAACCTCAAAACACAGTATCTATGGATTATAATGATCTCTTCAAGATCTGACCTTTCAATTTTTTTATATTCAAGAAAGGGTGACAAGTTCAATGACAAAAACAAAGATCAACCTTTCTTAAAACTTGAATCGTGCCCTTATGCTCTAGCACACTTGTCATTGCAAGATGTGACTCTCATTAGAGAATGCTGGCAATCCTGATGGCTTGTTTGAGTTTTGACGGATTGAATTGCTCCTTTGAGCTTCATGGGTCTATCATCAAACGGAGTAACTCAATCTCAAAACTAAAGATCAAAGGATTATAAGTTTATAATGGCCTCTTCAAGATCTGACTTTTCAATTTTTAATATTCAAAGAAAAAAAGAGTGAAAATTCAAAGCAAAAACAAAGACCAATCTCTCTTAAAAGATGCCATCTTGTGCAGGCATCTATTGTGTTTCAGTTCTTTCTAGATTAAAACAAATATTTCTCATATATCCATTTCATAAATGTCATATTTGGGACTTTTTTACATGATTAGGCCAAATGCATTGTCATTTGGCATATTTTCAACCTCTTATTCTTGGTTCTTGACATCTAAATTATTTGATTTTCTCTAGAAGTTATTTTTGTCCTAGAATTCTGAGAGGTTCTCGATTGTACTTTAAATTTTAGAGGTGAGAAAAATTGAGGTAGTTGAATCTGTTATCTGTTAGGTACAAATTTGTTATGCATTCACAAGAAAATGGTTTTGTCACAAGAAAGCTTTTAAGAGAGAGCTCAGATTCTCAACTGCATTAGTGAATGCTAAAATTTTGAGTTTTTGACTGTCTTTTTCATACTGGAAACTCAATATAAAGTCTTGTTATAGGTACTCTAAATGTCTTGAAAGTATAATAGTTTAACTTCTTGTTACTTTCATAATACTGTCCAATATTGTTCATTTCGAACACTGTATTTGCATTCTTCAAATGGATTACTCTGAGGCAGATAGGGATCAGAAAGCAGCAGTTGAAGTCACAAAAGATAAGAATGGAATCTCTCAGGTGCTCCTTCGGAGTCCACGTGGGGCTTCATCTCGGGTTAGATGTTATTTATACTATTAATTTCTCAAAAAAAATTCAGGTTTAGTTTTTAAGATGAAAAAATTGATTTCGATTTTGTCTTTTCAGATTAGCCTTCATGGAGGGCAGGTTCTTTCGTGGAAGACTGAATTGGGTGAAGAGTTGTTATTCACAAGTAGTAAGGTGAATTTCCAAAGCTAATTTTAACTCTTCGCGTTACAATCAAATACGTCTACACAAATTTTCAAAAATCAATCCAAGCTATAGAAAGAAATAGCACATTTTCTTACATTTGAAATTGTAAACTATCAGATACTGTGGATAATTTCGATTTCCTATAAAGAACTGACCATTTCGTTGTATTTTTTGTAATTGATTTACCGGCAGGCAATTTTCAAGCCACCAAAAGCTGTGAGGGGAGGAATTCCTATTTGTTTTCCTCAGGTAGTCTGGTATTATTTGTTTGCATTTCGGTAATCAAAAAATATTGAACTTGAATGGTTCGTTTGGTAAGGGAGATTGTACTGTACTCGACAGTATTAAAAAAACAAAAATCTTGTACATTGTATTGTCGAATCATGTTTAGCCCTGAGTACTACACATGCCTGAACTGTTTTTGACTGATGTTTATTTCTGATTTCTGCTTGAAGTTTGGGAACCGGGGTTCATTAGAGCAACATGGATTTGCCAGGAACAGAACGTGGATTATAGATGAAAATCCTCCACCTCTATATCCCATTGATCCCAATGGAAAGCCACATATTGACTTGCTCCTTAAATCATCAGAAGATGACCTCAAGATTTGGCCACATAAGTATGGACTCCTATTTTTCTTAAAGCCATTGAAGAATAACCTAGAACAATCGGAAATATATCAAATTTTATGATCTTTCTTTTGGTGAAATTTCTTTTTCAGTTTTGAGTTCCGTCTTAGGGTGGCTCTGGCTGTCGATGGACATCTCACCTTGATATCGCGCATTAGAAATGTCAATTGCAAGCCTTTCAGTTTCTCATTCGCCTACCATACGTATTTTTCCGTCTCAGATATTAGGTACTATATCACGTTCTTGGTAACATTTGAAAAAGTGATTTTGATGCCATTGTATTGTATGATTGGTAGGATTTAAGGATTTGGATTCAATAATGATAGAGAAATCAGATAAAATCTGAATCAATATTAGAACAATGCTCCCAAACATTTAAGATGAAGATCGTAAACTTTGATTAGCTCAACATATTTTGAGTTTTACTATTTCTAGTCCATTTGTTTCTTCTTTGTATTAAAACTTGCAGAGTTTAGCTTTAGATCTGTTGTAATGACAGTGAAGTAAGAGTAGAGGGGATCGAGACTCTAGACTATCTCGACAACTTGTGCAACAGAGAGCGTTTCACAGAACAAGGAAACACCTTGACGTTTGAGTCCGAGGTAAGAAATTCTTCTTCGCAAGTTTTTTCTATCCTTCACTACTATTATCTGCTAAAAATTAGTTATATTTCATGTTTTATGGCACCTGGAAAGCTGACTGAAAAGACTAGAAGGAAATACTGAAATTGTTACAATCTGTATTAAAATGTAGCTGACCCCATATAAGTATGTCATTGAACTTCGCTTAAGTTATATGACAATTTTTGTTTTGCAAGATATTTAACACCGAAAGAGTGGGAAAACGATACTTTTTCACAAGTGAGATTCAATTTGTTCTTTCGAAGTTTTCCTGTAATGTAGGTGGATCGAGTTTACCTCAGTTCTTCAGATGTTGCAGTTTTTGATCATGAGAAAAAGAGGACTTTTGTAGTAAGGAAAGATGGACTTCCTGATGTTGGTAAGTCCTATTCACTTGAGTTCTTATTTTGCGCAATAGAATAATCCATCTTTAAAGCATTGCTCTATAACAGTGGTTTGGAATCCATGGGAGAAGAAATCCAAAGCTATTACAGATTTCGGTGATGAAGAGTATAAGCAGATGCTGTGCGTTGACGGTGCTGCAATTGAGAAACCAATCACCTTGAAGCCAGGCGAAGAATGGACAGGACGTCTCGAGTTATTAGTCGTGCCTTCAATACAATAAAATCTATAAAATATTCGGTCGAGTTCCGTTTAGTTCATAGTACTGGACATGCCATCAACTCTAAATACTGAATGATGTTAGAATTTCAAGATATGTTGCAATGTTTTGTAAAAATGTAAAGAACTAGGTCATGTTATAATGAATAATGGTACATCTCTTCTTGGAATAGCAACTCTAGATCAACGAAAATTTCGTGTCAATGAATGGTAAAATTATGTTAAATGTTTGACGAAAAATAATAAGAATTAACTGAATACAATTCTACTGTTTTCCCTTTGAAAACAAAAAAACGTTTTATTTTTCGTTTGGACCAAAATTTGGAATTACTTACCTGGTAAAATTCATATAGGAAAACCATTGCTGCTTTTGGTGAAGATGGGACAATAGATCCCATGACAAAAAGCTTAGGCATTCATAAAACGAAAGGGAGGCACTTTTAGAAGCAACTCTAATATCAGAGACAGGTTTCGATCCTGTGACCTGTGGGTTATGGGCCCACCACGCTTCCGCTGCGCCACTCTGATTTGTTGAAATTTGTTGACAATATAATAATTAAATATCACTCCACTGTATCTTCCCCCAAAAAGTATTTTGTAATCCACTAACCCCCTATTTGACAATCATTGAAAAAAAGGATGAATGAGTTTTAAAATAGTGATTTCTTGGAGAATGTATCGTTAAAAAGTAGGAAAAATTTTGGATTTACGTGAAGAATATTTTATCGTGAAAATGTGTAATTGAAAATGAGTTTAAGAAAAAATAGTTTTGTAAAAATAATTGTCAAACAGAAACTATGTTACTTCTACATAGACATTCGGCGAACTTCTCCCAATAATACTACAGACTGTTCCTTTCCCTATTTGTATTATAAATGTTGACGTTTTGAGCATGTTTTGGCTTGGGTTAGAAGTGGAGTTGTGTTGGACTTCAAGTTATCATCTATTGATGTCTTAATCAATTTCCTCACTTATATTTTTTCACACAGTACATTACCTCGTAAAATTCATATTTTTCTTCGAAACTAAACAACCCAAATTTGTCAAATCACATAATTCAACATACAAACACAAATCAGACAATCACATGTGATTTGTACCCACATAATTCAACTCAATCTTCATCTTCTTCAACTAAACAACATTTTCCCAAAAGCAAAATGAATTTGGATAAATAATAATAAAAAAAAAAGAATCCATTTTTTGCCCCAATACTACAAAGAGAATATTATGAGTTTTATGTAAGATAAAATGCAAAGTGCCAAACACAATTTAGTATTATACACCAACAAAAGGGTAGTTGTACAAATTTAATCTGGGTGGTTTGAGTATGAGTTGTCAACTTGTCATGATTTAAAAGCTTTTCTTGATAATGTATTGTGAATGCCTTTTGAAATTCTATCATAATAATATGTACCAACCAACATGTTAAAATAAGATAATGATTCACCCCACTACCCTTCCTCAAGAAAAAAAAATAGGATTCTTAAATGCTATAATTGGACAATATTTAATGGGATATAAGTGTTAAATCTTGTTTGTTATATCTCTTGATCATATCGAATATTGTATTAAAAAAATGAGTAGCCTATGTTTAATATGTAATTTTTTGAGACGACACAAGCGGCCGACTGCAACTCAAGCCATACCATCGAATTGAGAAGAAAACAAGTAGAGTTCCATATACATGGCATCCTACCTTCTCCAGACCTCCTTCGACACATGCAAACTTAGTTTTGAATAACATTTAAGTTCTTAAACTATAGTGGCTCGATTCAATATTTTGTATGGAAAAGGGGGAGGGGCAATTCAAAAGGAATTTGAAGAAATTCTAGCTTTTTGTTGATCGAAGCAATGAAGTCTGAACTTAAACGTAGGGTGGAATAAGTTATACTCCATGATGTGACACACAGTTTTATCATTGATTTTAATAACACTTAAAACAGTCGATTGCCTCAATTTTTACACATCGTGGAATGCTATCCATAATGTACAAAAGTGATGTACAAGTAGTTTAATTCATAAGTAAATAAATTTTTTTTTTTTTCTCACTTTCTAAGGTAGTGCAGATGAAAAAACAACACAATCCTATGATACGGTAACTTTTATTAAAGAAAACGATATTCACAAATAATGACATGTTTATTTTTTTTGACTGACTTTCATCATCCCATGTGAAAGAAACGCCAAAATTGGGCAAAAAGTAGTAATCTAGGTCTAGCCTCCAATGGAAACAACCAAAATTAACCTTATCAATAAAAAGCTTTTTTTTCTGTTGGGAAATTCTTAGCAGAATATCAGACACTGCCCACTTATTTATTTGTGGCTTTCCCAGCAAATGACACACCACAATGATACGAAAATACACAAATTCGGGTCCCAACTTTCTTATCCATTTGATATGCACCCATCACAACCTAAATTCTATGTACTTTTCCTATATTCATACAAACACTTGAGTCTCGAATAAATTTTCAATTTAGTGACATTTGAATTGATAATTAACGAAGAAATTGGATGGATCACAGATCAACGATACAAACTTATATAACATGTGTGTTACGAATGAAAGATTGATGATACAAATGTAAAAAAAAAAAAAAAAAGTAGAAAAAGATCAAAAAAAGATTCTCAGGGAGTAAATGACATTTACTGTACTAATCAATGTTGAACGTGCAATCCGTTATTATGAAATGTTTTATAAGTGCTGTAAAAGTAATATTTGAATATGCGTGAATGCTATAATTTAGAATTAATACCATGGAATATATACGTAACAATGAATGTTAAATAATTTATTTAATTTTTAATTAAGTAAAATTGGATGTTAATTAACATACATGGACCTGAATAATGAAATGCATTCTTGAATGTAAAATTCTAATCAACTTATAATTAGAATTAATAACACTGAAATGCATAAATGAAGATGAATATTAATTTAATGAATAGGGAATTCATACATAATGAAAGCACACAAGTTAAATGAATCTGTCAAATGTACATATATATTGATGGTAGCTAAATAGTTAAATAAGTTAGATATATATCAAAAACGAAAAGTATGGTATTATTGAAATAATTGAATTATAATAGGACTAAAATCGTCCAAAAAAATAATTCTTACTTAACGTGATATTCAATACACGCTAGATGAGAGAGTTGCCTTTAAGAACTGAAACTTTTCTGGTCATGTTGTCTTGTAAGGATAATTCTACTTTATTTCAAAATTATACTTTGCTAGTTGGGAACTTCAATGCTTACAATAAATTCTTTTTTTTTCCTAAATTCTTGGAAAAATAAATAAATAGCTAATTGGTATGAGTTTCAGTGGAAGTATATTTTCATATCAATCTTTTATATGTTTAGTAATTAGAGATGCGATTTAAACTTAACGATCTAGTTGTATTTCGCGTCGCTCTTGAAAAGCTAACCTTATGAGTTTATAAACACTTTTGAGTTTCCTTTCCTTACTAGTTAGTATAAGGGCAAGTTTTACTCAGGTGGTGAACATCAATTCTAAAAGTGTGTAACTTCAATATCAAAATTTGATATTTGACGGTTTCGAAAAAATGAAGTCATGGACGTCAAGTCTAAAAGGGGTGGAAGCGGAAGTTTAATACAAAGAATTGCAAGACTATATTAATAGAAAGGAAAATGATATCTAGTGTTGATCATACTTAATACGTTTGAATTATTCGACGTTACATTTAAGTTATATTAATAATCTCTTGGATCTTTCTTTGTTTTATTTTCCCACCAAGTCTGCTCATGTTTCTAGAAAACTGCTAAACACTGCAAAAAGTTCTTGATTTCGTCTAATTCTGTCGAGAATTCTTTGATTTTTGGCACTCAACCCTAAAGAAAAAGTGCATAGAACAAAAAGAAAAGCTGTATAGCTTCTGTTCTAAGCCTAAACACTTGTTTAAAATAAACCCTTTTGACTCAAATCCCCTTATTTCAAACCTTGTGACCTCCATTTTTTAGTCCCTTTTCCCAGAATCCCACCCTACTTTTCAGACGCCATTCTTGGAATTTGCTTCTTTTTATTCAGACTTTCAGCTTCTCTGTTTAGTTCAAACTAGTGAGCTTTTGGAGCCAAGAAAAAAAAAAGAAACTCTTGAAATGAAGAGGCTGCAAATTTTTACCCTGTTTTTCCTAGAAGGGTTCTTGTTATTATTGTTACAAATTCATGGCAGTGCTGCTGCAACTCTTGTTGAAAATGACAAGCAGGCATTGCTGGATTTTGCTGCAAAGCTTCCTCATTTAAGGGCTTTGAACTGGAATGAGCAATTTCCAGTGTGCAATTATTGGACTGGAGTTGTATGCAGTGAAGATGGCTCAAGGGTAATTTCACTGAGATTACCTGGGGTTGGTTTTCATGGACCTATACCAGAGAATACATTGAGCCGCTTATCAGCATTGCAGATCTTGAGCCTCAGATCCAATGGTATTAATGGGAGTTTTCCTTTGGATTTTGGTAACCTTAGAAACCTTTCTTATCTTTATCTTCAGTACAACAATTTTAAGGGTCCTTTGCCTTTGAATTTCTCTGTGTGGAAGAACTTGACTGTTATTAATTTGTCTAATAATGGATTCAATGGCAGCATTCCGTATTGGATTATGCATTTGAATCAGCTCACTAGTTTGGATCTTGCTAACAACTCACTTTCTGGTGAGATTCCTGATTCGCGTTTGCCAAATTTGCAGTTTTTGAATATGTCATACAATAATCTTAATGGTACTGTCCCCAAATCACTTCAAAGGTTCCCAAAATCAGTTTTTTTGGGTAATAATGATTCTTTGTTGGAGTATACTGTTTCCAGTTCTCCTATTGTTTTGGCTCCTCGTGATGAAAACCCTAAAAGTAAGAGTGTAGGAAAATTGAGTGAAAGGGCTTTTCTCGAAATAGTTGTAGCTGTTTCTGTTGTCGGGCTTCTTGGTTTTGGTTTTCTATTGTTTGTTTGCTTTCTTAAGAGAAAGAAAGAGGATGGTTTTCCTGGCAAATTGGAAAGAGGAGGCATGTCGCCCGAGAAAGCAATTTCTCGGAGTCAAGATGCGAATAATAGATTGGTTTTCTTCGAGGGATGCAATTATGCATTTGATTTGGAGGATTTGTTAAGGGCTTCTGCTGAAGTTCTAGGGAAGGGCACTTTTGGAATTGCTTATAAGGCGATACTCGAGGACGCGACCACAGTGGTGGTGAAGAGGTTGAAGGATGTGAGTGTTGGAAAGAGGGAGTTCGAACAGCAAATGGAGGTGGTTGGAAACATAAAGCACGAGAATGTCATTGAACTGAGGGCTTATTATTATTCTAAGGACGAGAAGCTTATGGTTTATGATTACTTCAGTCAAGGCAGTATTGCTTCGATGTTACATGGTATGTTTTGTTTGATTTATGCAAATTTCATGTTATCGTTTATTCTATAAAGCATGCTTTAACTCTAAGGATCATATTCTTGCAAAGACATTCAAGATTGGACTTTTTCATTAAAATCTTGCATTATTATGATTTACGGAGACAATTCCTTTTGAACAAGAAATTATACCTATATGCATAATTGTAATTTTGAATATAAATGCCTTTAGACAACGATTGCAACAACAAACGAAGTCTTGTTGTCAATGAATTTGTGGTCGACTAGATGAATACTTTTTTGCCACTTTGTTATGTTCTTTGAACAATACATTTGAATTCAACTACTCATAAGTAATCTAAAAAACCGTGTGCTGCTTCCTAAAGCCTAACTAATTTGTTAGTTATTGGTAGGGCCAGTCCTAGGCCAAAGTGATGACTAGGAACCCACTCGGTCGGTAGGCTGTTTAGGTTGTCTTTCCAGCTCTGATAATTATATTAACCTGATGATCCAAATATAATCAAGCATCTTGGTGGGGCAGAGGAATCTCTATGAACTTTGTCTTGCAACATTAGCCTAACAATCTCTATTATTTGGTTTTTGGCATCATGCATTATACATTTAAGCTATGAGAATATGCCATAGTACATAGTTAAGGGAATGTTCGATAACAAAATTCAATACTTAGTACTGGAAATGATTAACTACCTATTCGATTTTAGGCGCGTTCGATAATATTTAAGTTTTTGTTTATTGGAATGAGATTGTTTTAATTTAGTTCAAAATTTTTAAAAAGTAAATCTATTGAAATTCAAATTTACCCTCTTTTTCCCTTGATTGAACCCTTACAATGGTATTTAAATTATTACATGATATTTCAATTATCATGACATTCTTTAAGCTTGCTTTGGTTTTGTCGTAATTTATGTTACTCATCCAAATAAACTTGTAGCGACTCGGTTGAAAGCACCTAAAATAAAATGTTAGTCTTGCACTGATTTTTGCATGTCATGCTTCATTTATGAACACGAGTTATATTGATAGCTTATTCTGTTGATAGAGAATCATGTGCTTTACTTAGTCGAATATCTGTATCAGTCCATTCCCATCCTCTGTCTCAGTTATAATACTTGCACCAACAGACATATAGAACTGTCCCAGATTTAAACATTGGCCCTACCAGATTCGGCTTACTTTGTTTTGTTTTTACTCGGAAAGGTTAGCGTTATTAGCTATAATTTTCTCTTCTGAACTGCATCTGAACATGCAGGAAAAGGAGGGGAAAATAGGACTCATTTGGACTGGGAAACGAGACTAAAGATTGCCATTGGTGCTGCGAGGGGTATTGCTCGTATCCATGCAGAAAATGGTGGAAAGCTTGTTCATGGAAACATCAAAACGGCAAACATATTTCTGAATTATCGACAGTATGGTTGTGTATCAGATCTTTGCCTATCAACAATTACAAGTGCATTGGCTCCACCAATTGCTCGTGCTGCTGGTTATCGTGCTCCAGAACTTACAGACACGCGTAAAGCAACACAACCGTCTGATGTCTACAGCTTTGGTGTGATGTTACTCGAGCTCCTCACCGGTAAGTCCCCCGTCCACACTACTAATGGTGATGAGATTATACATTTGGTACGATGGGTCCATTCAGTTGTTCGAGAAGAATGGACTGCTGAAGTTTTCGATGTGGAGCTGCTAAGATATCCAAATATAGAGGAAGAATTGGTCGAGATGCTACAGATAGCTATGGCATGTGTGGTAAGAGTGCCCGACCAGAGACCAAAAATTTCGGAAGTGCTCAAGATGATTGAAAATGTTCGACAGAGGGATTCTGAGAATAGGCCATCATCTGATAATTCAACGCCTATACCTCCGTCGCCAGGTGTTTGAGACAAATCTCCCTTTCATAGAGTAAGTACTGGATATTATCGCTACTTCACCGTCTCGGTGAACCAGTGTATCTCAACCTTATTCTAGTTTAAGGAAGAATTGGATTAGGTTATGCATCAGTTATTAATCTGTCACTATAGGTCAGTTGGCTGCGTTATTTTCTTTCACCTTGTATTTACGTGGAGCAACTGGTTTGCTACGATATTGTTGATTATTTTTCATTGATGCATATAGTCAAGTTCAGTTTCTTTTCGCTTCAAAATTGTTTGCATCCTCTTCGAAGGTATAAAAGACAATTGCAGAAAGTCTACTCGAGATTTTGCATTTTCATCACAAGGTATCGATTTTGAGGCTGCTGATGTTAGGGATGGACAAAATGTCCAGACCAAACCAAACCTTCGATTCGGTTCTATAAAAAAAAAAACTAATTTTGTATTCATTTGAATCATTTATCCTTCACTCCTATTCAATTTACACAATGTCAAGGCACGCTAGCACTGCATTTCAGTATGTCAGTGAAGGAGACTCTTTGAAGATAGAGAAATTATTTTTTTACCTTGATTGTTTATAGTTCGGTTTAGTTTTCTTGGAACCAGAATCAAATGGAACCATGTTCACTCGTAGTTGGTGTTCACCATTATGGTTGAAAATTGTTAAATTTCGACATATCTCTTATTAAGCCCCTGTTTGAGCCGCATTAAGTGCTCGTTAGGTAAAAATTAAAATTCAATTAAAATTGAAAATATAGTCGTTATTGCCTTATTGGGTCTCACTCGTCTAATAAAAGTCAACAATAATTGCTAGTTTTTTAATTTTAATCTCTACCGAACACGCCCTAAAATTCTCATTCTCATTCTTCTACTCATTTTCAACCACACATTTTTCAATAAAATAATATTTTTCATCACATCAATAACTTTTCCTTCTTTTTTAACTATACATTCTCCATCAATCTACTATTCCAAAATACATTCTTCCAAAATAATGTGGCTCAAACACACCCTAAGATTGAAAATCCAATCCTATTTGACATCTATTTAGGAAAACTATGCATGATAAGTGCAAGAGGCGTGCCCAAAGGGCAGCAGCTGTGTGGTTCCGCATGCTGTTGCTAGATTAAGATCTACAACGTGGCTGGTACTTCGACTGCATCATGTTATCATGTGCTATATATCAAGTTGTTTTCTGCCAATTTGCAATCACGGGTCCAAAATTTGTCTTTCGGCCTGCAGCTCCCTTTACTCATCATTGAGATGCTTGCTATCGGTTTATCCACAAACACACAATCCCTCAAAAAGACGAAAGTTGCAAGTTGATTCCTTGAACTTTTAATGGAATTTTTAAGCTGTTCGACATTGAATTTTGAAGAAATTATATTACATAAGTTTTATACAAGTTTGGAATCGACTAACACACGTAACAATTATGATACTTCTCTAATGGAAACTCAACCTTTTCTTTTGTTGGGACTAAATAAGTTTGCTCTCTATCTCAAAGGTTGGGGAATCGAACAATGGATTGAGAACCAATACTCCATTTCAATATCCCATTGGGTAGGATCGCTCAGCTTGTTAAATACGGCTAGATTTGACTCGCACACGAACTTGGCTTGCCATGTTTTTAGTTTTTTAAAATTAAAATTTTATATTTTCTTAATTTTGCGAGCCGTGGGCAAGCTAGCATGAACATAAGCAGATGAGCAGCTCACATGGCCAAATTGTCGTTTGGCTCGTGCCCGCAGCCGGAATTCTATGGTGAGAATTGGAACAATTAGCCAGCAGCAATTCTCTAAATTTTGCTTGGGAAATGAGGCAAGGAATTTAATGCCAAAAGGGTAAAAAGAATGATGAGTGATATTGAACTTAAATGCGAGTCCAAAACACCTTAGCAAATATATCATAAATGGATTCAATACAAAAAGCTTCACTCCTCACTTACAAAAAATGTTCTTTGGAGCATCACTTCCGTTTCACCATGATAATAAGAAAGTTCGCAACAAGAAAAAAAGGAAAACAATTAAGGGCCTGTCTGGTAGTGATTTTTGAGCCCTAAAAATCAATTTTCCAACCGTTAAAAAGCCACTCAACCGTGTTTTTTTGACCACCTTCTCTCACAGGTGGGGCCTACTTGGGGAAAGTAACGGTCCATTAATCAATTGGGGAATCAGCCCCAGACAGTAAGACAAGTTTCAATAGGGAAAAAGGATGCAACTTATTCGATTAGATTATTTGGTGAAACATTCCCTCACATCTTAGAAAGTTTAGAAGCCTTTATGAATATCAACAACCCANTTCTCTCACAGGTGGGGCCTACTTGGGGAAAGTAACGGTCCATTAATCAATTGGGGAATCAGCCCCAGACAGTAAGACAAGTTTCAATAGGGAAAAAGGATGCAACTTATTCGATTAGATTATTTGGTGAAACATTCCCTCACATCTTAGAAAGTTTAGAAGCCTTTATGAATATCAACAACCCAAAAACCCAAGAAAAAGAAGCCAAAGATATTATAAATTTAGCAATACTAGCAATGAAACAATATATTCAGAGTTAGAACTTAAGGTAGATAATTAAAATCCCATTCTTAGCAAACCAGCATTTAGAAAGTCTTTAGATAGAGTACATAATTCACGTCATAACTCGTTTTTTAGTCTACGAATGAAACCTAAGCATAAATTCACTAACTCATCCTCGATTATATCTCAGATGTTCAATGGAGCATCAAAGGTGTGGATGAGGTATGTGAGCACCAGTGCCAACAACATCAGACCACATGCAATCCCTTGGTCAATTGTAGTACCTGGAAACCATTCAAGACACAGAGAGGTAAAATTCGAGTGTAATTACTTCATTTATTCAACCTTAAATTATGTTAAATGCATCCCATACACAACGTACCCGTTAGTATCATCAAATCAGAAAGAGAAAAGAGATCAAAAGATTTCAATTTAGAATAGCTTACAAATACTTTTCGAGGACGTTTATGTCACGTTTATATGAATGGACAATAGCAAACAGTATTAAAGAACCAAAAAATTTAAAATCTCATCTATTAAACTGAACACTACTGTATAGAGTTGTGTACCGAGCATACTTTAATAGTACACAGGAAGCTACCATGTTTGCTCGAGTAAATTTTGGTTTCTCCCAAGTAAAAAAATGTTGGGGCATTGCATGGAAAATTATTGGAAATGTCCATGCTTCCCAAGCATAGCTAGCAACAAGGAAATTGATTTATAATTAATCTTGAATAAAAAATTTTGATTTTTAAAAGCATCCATCTACTTTTTTCATTAATCGAAACATCTAAATTAGACGGCCAAACCATATTTACGCAAAACATGAGACATGTAACAAAGAAATGAGTGCCTAAAACTGGAGCAAAACAAAATGGCTTTACAAAATGCTTCAATTCTAGTAACAGATAAAAGTAAAAGCTACTAGTCAGGCCTTTTATATACAAGTGAACAAAGGGTAATCAAATATGCATATGTTTCTGATATAGCATCATATAAAGACTTTGAGATCAAGGTCTTGTTCAAGTGGTAAGAGCAAAGACTTACCAAGTCACGGAGCTAGGTTCGAATCTCATTCGGAGGGGTTAAGGGTGATATTTGAGATCATATAAAGATTTTGAGATCAAGGTCCGGCCCAGTGGTAAATTTGCTATAGGCAAGAAATGCTTGTGATGTATACTTGGAAGTGAATTTGCACAGAAAGTTGAATACATATACAGCTCATTAATGAGTTTATGAATCATCAACGATATAGATATCTTAAATCAATATACGTGTAGGTTACTCTAATAATTTAGACAGAGTAATACCAAGAAATGTCACAAGATTCCAAAAAGGTAATACATTTATCGACTACTTATGAGTCTCATAACGCCCCTCTTAAGGGGGACACCCTCTCCTATGAGAGGAGTTCGAAACTCTGAGGTCTAACCAAGTTCTTGTAACAATTTAATCCTTCCGAGATTTTAGAAATTATTATTAGGGGTGGGCGCGGGTCGGTTCGGTTCGGTTCGATTTTTTTCGGTTCCAAAAAATTTCGGGTATTTAGTAAATGGAACCATCGGTTCCAGATATAGAGCCTGTTTGGTAAAGATTTTCATTTTCTACAGTAAA
>CAIGRT010229551.1:0-14785 GCA_903798405.1 Fraxinus platypoda
AAAAAAAAAAAAAAGGACAATTATGTTGAAATCATAGTAAGATTGGCACGTACGAAAGGTAGGGTTCTGGTGGGTTAGGTTTGTATGCGGAGTAGGGGTTTGAAAACTACATATAACTGATATACAGTTTGGTAAAGCCAAGATAATACGTTTTGATATTTTCATCACTTTTTTTGTCCTTATCAGTCAGGAAAATAGTATTAGAAATTTTATGAATACAATGCAGTATTGTTTAGCTTACAATATTCATAATCAACAATACAAAAACGATGTCATTTTGTTACTTTGTTAGTTGGTAGATGGAGTACTCGAGAGACTTTTTCATTTGAAAATTATATTAAGGTCGATAAACTTTCTTTCATTCTCTTCTATCATTAATATCAACTTCTTATATGTTACCTCTGTTAAGACCAACCACCATTTCTGTTGACCCCGTTTTTTATAATGGTTACGTGAACAAAAGATTCCGGACTCGCTCTCGTCCACACAAACAAATTCCAACATGTTTTACCGGAGATTCGGACGGGAAATGATGATGTTTATGGATGTGGGAGATACTTTACGACGCGGGACAAAAATGTTCAAACATGATCAAATTTGATTGCACATAAACAACTCAATCAAAGTAAAAACATACTAAACTCAAGAAGATAAATATGGAATAAACAAGAGAGAAGATTGAGTGTGGTTTCAAGTGTGTAGTATTGATTAAATTCAAATTTTACAAGAGTAGCTTATTTATAGAATTCTAGTCGACGTGATAGCCGTTAGATAAAAACCACATGGCATCACCTCCCAAGTCGAAGCAGTCTGCTATATTTAATACATTGACAACAAATCAGCCACCATATAACTTATGCTGACAATCCGACATTCATTTGTAAATGTTACATCAATCATTCCTAGAGATTGCCTGCAGATTCTTTAAAAGATAGCAAGTGCTTCGGCCTAAAGGGAGCTTCGGATGGGGCTGGTGCTTCGGATTGAGCAAGGGCTTCGGCTAGAAGGAATTTTGGAACAAAAGGGTATCGGCTTCTTCTCTGACTTCTTTATTTTAACAAATTGGGTCTCTGTTGATTTAGTCAGAGTTGACTTACATATCCACGTGGACTATGACGTGGTCTTCAAATGGAGCATCGGCGATGAGGGGCAACAACTTCAGTCATGTAACTTTTTGAAACCAGATTTTGAAGGAAAACAACCCTTCTCAAGTGGGCGTGTGTATATACCACGAGGGTCATTTTTGAATGGTGTTTGTTTTGATATCAACGAAAAAGTATCGAAATGACTAAAAACCTAAAGTTCAAGCTTTAACGACATGAAACATACGTACTAAACAAGAAATTTCTATATTATACCATGAGAAAAATGCCACAATTACCTTCTATCATGCCATTTTCGTCTTTCAGTTGTTGACCCTATGCCATTTTTTACCTTCTATAACCACCACATATATACGTGGTGTATTTACAAACACCAAATTAAAAGGCTAAATATCGATTTATCAAGATGTACAACTTGGTCTCTAGTCAATGAAAGTGCAATATTAGTAAATTTAATGAGTAAAATAGTCTCGTACCTAATGTCATCCGACGCTAGTAATATTTCTTTTATAGGTAAAATAATTGCATTTTTTATCTTCTATCCATTTGTTTCGATGAAATTGGTCATCATCAATATATATCATTTGGCAGCGTCATTTTTGATCTTTTAAACTTGTAGGAAGTTAATACAGTAAACTAATTTCTCAAAATTGATCATAAGAAAGTCAATCGGTGTGGCGAAGTTTCACTATCCAACGATAGTCCCTCATATTATTATTGGGTTGTAACATAGCCTAAAGTTTAGGGTTTCTATTTTTGCACATTGTATGCATAAAAATAATTTTAAAATTTAAAATTTACGTTTTAATGAAATAAAGTTATAGAGAACATTTATGTTGTAACCTGTGAAGGCTCAATTGCTACTCAACACTGATTGTGTGTGTGAAACATTGTAACTGCAAACCAGATTGACAGTTGACAACCCAACCTTCTTCTCCTGTCTGTCGCCTTTCGGGTGAAAATGTGAAATAATCACATGAATCTCACCCATTCTTCACACGCTTGATAGGGCCACTTCATCATACACTATCATTGATTTCCCCATATCTTTTTCATATCCACCTCTCACGTGCCAAAGTCGGCTGCACACGTGCCCCTCTTTTATTATTTTCACACGCCATGTTAAATTAATTTTGTATTGTCACGCCTATATTTACAAATAAGGATTGATTTGGCCGTGATAGATTTGTTTAGTAATAGGACGAATTGGTATAAGACAGATTTTTGGGACCCACATGATTTTAATTCAACACTAAGCAAAAAGTTTGGAATATTTTATTTCTCATGAATGAATCATTAATAGACTTTGTCAAAAAAGAAATGTTTATTTAACCTCTGTTTGGTGCACGTTTTGTAGTCAAGAATGCATTTTTTTGTGATGTGATCGTGAATATGTAGTTGAAAATGAAGGAAAAGTTATTGATGTGATGAAAAATATTATTTTATTGAAGAATGTTTGATTAAAAATGAGTAGAAGAATGAGAATGAAAAAAATAATACAGCTGGGCTAATATTGTAAAGAAAGACTACTACCTACTTTTTTTGTATGTAGAGAGTAGGTAATTTGGATATTTTGTTATCTCGGTCAACATTTTAGAAATTTATAATTTATATATTTGTACAAAGTAGAGTCACTAATTTTTAAAACTTATTTTCAATCAGCCATTTTATGGATTCCAAAATTTTTATCAATTTTTCAATCACATATTTTATCAACTTTTATTAAAATCTACTAAAATTTTGATTTTTATTTAAATCAACATGCGCATAATGTAGTTTTGAATCATCCGAATGGTCTCCACTTGTCGGCTATGAGCCTTAAATACTATTTAGATATTTTCACGAGTTAATAATACTTAAATCAACGTTTAAATATTCTTCATAATTTGGACTTCTAGTTCGTTCAAATATTCTCACTCTCATCCGTTCTGAGCCTTGATAACTACTGGCATGTTGGCAGCAGTTAAATATTCTTCATTCAGTGTTTACGATACATGTTAAAAGATAAATCTCATATTGAATTAAAATGAAAATATTAACTAACAAATTAGGATTTTTGTTACTTATCTTAACAAGGATGATATTTTAAAATGGAACATCAAATCTTAATATAATGGACACAATAATTATCAAACGAGACGTGCATTGTTCTTCAAATATGTTTGGAAGGGCTTCCCCTTTATAGTTAGTCTAATTGAAAAATGAAAAAGGAGAAGATTGTCCTAAAACCGTAAGGCTAAGGTGAAAATGAAAGAATAGTAAACAAGGTACAGAGGGGGTGTGTCGTACGAGGAAGCGCCAATGCCAATTTCTATTGTAACTGTCTCTCTCTTTTGCCTAATGGAGAAAAGAAATGATGGAAAAGGAAATATGAGAGAATGCCTAACCAAAAAGCAATAAGGACAGTCCCCTCCCCTTTCAAAGCATGACATATACATATATATATATATATATATATATATATATATATATATATATATATATATACACACACACACACACACGAATAAAATTAAATTTTACAATAAATATAAATAAAATTATTTCTTTTTACTCTTTAGGGCCCGTTTGATTCTCATTATTGTAGAATGAGAATGAAAGATATAATCGTTATTGGGCCCCACACAAGAGATATAAATTCAAAATTGATGGCTTGATGTGATGGATAACGGTCATATTTTTCATTTTTATGAATGAAAAATGAGAAACAAATGGGGGCTTAATAATATTTAATGTCATTCAGTTTATGGATATAGATTGTTTTTTTGTCCGTTTCTTCTTTTGATATAAATCAAGTATGCCTTTTTCTTTTTCGAATGCTGTTACCTTTTCTTCTACCTTTTTTCATTGCATAATTATTTTACTTTTACTAATTTCGTTTTCCATGACCACAAACCCACTTCGAACCTTGATTTCATGATAAACTTGGGATTTCACCCATAATCCCATTTTCGCTAAAATATTCGGAATTCTTTATTTTTTTAGAACAGAAAATTGCCGAAGAAAGATCCTAAGTGGGAAATTTATTTGGTCACAATCTTGTCCAACTTTTAATTTTGATTTCCACAGCCGAAAAGATTGTGAACAGTGGATTATATTCCAAAGAAGTGATGAGGTCTGTGTCACATCACTAGCAGGAACATTTTGTCCACACGCATTGGAGTATTGTAATGTATAATTTATTCAAAAGGGAATCCAATTAAATAAAATCTATTATTGTGCAGATAAAGGCATCGCCCGGATGTTACTTTGGGCATTCTAGCAATTAGAGTGGTACACCATTTTTAAAAAAATAGATACGCTAATCATGAGTTCATCATTGCCCAATAATTGCATTAGAATTTCTTAGTTAGGTATTAGCCATTTAGAGTTAAATGTTAAGTTCTTAAAATTTTGACTTTTAATAAATCTTAGCACTGTTTGGTAGCGATTAAAATTGAACTTTTAGTGAATTTTGATAAAAGTTGATGAAATGTGTGATTGAAAAATTATGGATCGCATGAAATGTGTGGTTAGAATTTGATGCTACCAAAATTCGTACCTGGATTGACTCGAACCGGATGGTTGAACTCCGCGCATTATGATCTTCAATACCTGAAACAAATGCGTCGAGTTGTGTCCTCGTCGCCCCTCCGATGCCTAAGTCAGAGAGAGGAATTACAAGATATATGCTGGAATATTATTGAAAAACGTACCTGAATAATGAGGAGTGGTGCGTATTTAAAGAGGCTGGTGGCTGAGTCGTAGACGGACTAGTATTCCCTTGTAGGAGGTGTTTGTGTTGGGATTGAGTTAACTGAGTTAAGGTGGAACTTAAGGCAACTGGAGAGTTAATGTTTGAATTGAACTAGTGTTCTAGGGGCACGTGCGTTTAGAGGACGAGGCAGTCTCCATTAATTGGGCTCGACCTTATAGGCCCGACCTGGTAATCTCCCAAACAGTGAGATGAGGTCGAGTTGATAAGGCCCGACCTGGATCATAGCCCGACCTCATAAGTGGGCCAAAGCCCATTTTCCGGTGGGTCTAGATCGGGGCCGGGTTTAGCACCATCAGAATTAATTATTGACTTTGAATTGAAATTTTAATTGGATTTTAATCCAAACGAAACATGAGCTTAATAAAAGTTGATAAAAGTTACATATATCATTTTTATAAACACAATGGCTAACCCACAATTTGAATTTTAGGGAAGCATAGGTTTAAATATTGTGGTAGTAGGTAATTGAATATTCTGACCAAAGGGCAAATGAAATACTCGTAATAAAACTATTTATTCTCAATTTTATATTTCATTTATCGTTTTATTATTGACAATAATGGACTAAATTTCAATATTGACTTTAGAAGCAACTACCATTTTTAGAGAAATAAGGTTGACCAATGAGATTATAATTCATATTATACGTTACCGTGCTATAGAAAATAAAATATACAAATAAAAGGGGAAAAAAAAAATTCACGCAGCGCTTTATTACAGGTAATTTCGTACAATTTACATATCCGTCGATTTTGAAAAAATTGAATTTTCAATCGTTAATTAATCTATAAAATAATTGCAAAAAATCTAACGACCAATAATGTAACGATTGCTTGTTAAATATGCAAGTATAAACTAAATAATAAAAAATTAAAAAAAGCAACATTTGACCTAACGATGTAAAATGTTAACCAACAAATTTCCAAAATCAAGTGGGATCTCAGGATGCTATGGCTGATGTTTAAGCAACTAAAACCTTATATTTTACTTAGTATTCAAGTCCCCACCAAACATTATATATATCGAATTGATGTTTCTTTCTTGTTTCAGTTTCCTCTTCTATTGGTCCAAAACGTTGAAATCCAATTATGGTAGAGAAGTGTGCTAAGGAAAAAAAATAATTAAGATAATGTTCAATGTTGTAGCCTTTTTTTTTTTAAAGGTGTCATACATATGATGGACTAATGATTTAAGATTTTATTTATTTAAAGAAAACAAAACTATACTTGTATTTTCTTAAAATAATTGAGAATTGGATATCAATATGGGGCCCGGGGATGTTATAGTTTAATTGCTTTTGCTAGGCCCAAAACTTTTACAACATGGTTATTATTAACATTTGGGAATCCAATTTCCACTTTTCAAAATCACGTTAATGAAAAAGTATTTCAATTATCAGATATGTTTCAAATTTGTTATTTTTTTATTATTAAAATGTATATAATTTTTTTTCATGTGTGTGTAATTTTCTATATCTTATCGCCCCTCTTCGCGACTGTGACCAACATGTCCGACAAAATCATTTTTGTCCTCTCCATTGGAAAATATCATATCCAAAATATGCCGTTGGACCTTTACGTTGGAATATTCCTCTCCTGCGCCACCGATCCACAATCTGCATCACCACCACACAATGATTTCATCGGTGTTCGATGGCCACGTGTCAAACAAACACCAGGAGAAACTGTGGTGACAAGTTGAGTTTATAGATTTGGATTCGCATGTATTCAAACTACCTCTATTTAATCAGATCTATCATGGAGGTGGAGGTGGAGAGGGAGATAGTTTCATGAATAATTGCTGAGAGATAGAGATAGAGTGTGAGCGAAGGATGAAGTGTTTGTTGAATTTTATTACATTTTTTATTATTATTAGTTATTTGTAATAATACCTGATTTTCATTAATATTTTGCAAAAACCTTAGTTTAGAACTTATAAGATCAAAAGCACGATTGGGCCTAAGTAAAACCATTACATTTTTGAACTTATATATTACAATTCAATGAATATCTAACTTCTTTGTGTGCAGTATATTTTAGAGAATAACCAAAGTCAAGAGTTTGTTACTCATCAAAGAGATGGAAATACATGATGGTTACTATGTTAACGTCAATTTAGGAAACAATTCGAAATTGATTACAAATGCATCAACGAAGCGACAATGACGATAAGTAATGTTAAAATGGATGGATTGCAATCGATCCGTAAAAAAAAACTCCAGATTGTACTTGGTCAAGACCGGGTCCTTTGAGCCCAAAACCCACTTGTTTACTCGAGTTATTTTTTTATTTTTAACTATAAAATATTAAAATTGGACCAAAATAGGTCTTTGGCAGAGCGAATCTGGTCGATCTAGTCTAAGCAGTCTATTTTAGCACCTCTCTGAAAACAATAATAGAATAATCACAGTATTTGAAGCAGAAGAATCATTGACATTCGACGAAGTTGAGCACAATTGACAGCATCAAACTTCATAGTCTCGCATTCAAGTTGCCGTAGGAAAAAGGAAAGTTCAGAATAAAAATAAACATGTGGACGTGAATAGTCCTCCTTATCAATGACATGAACCTCCAGCCAACTTTCTTTCACTAGGGACAAAAAAAAAATTTATTAATAAATTTATATAACTGAAATTACTAAATTGGGTTTCTAGATGATCCACTCGGTTAGCTTTTCGTTATCAATAGGTAATTTTGGAAATTAATAATTTTTGTTTTAAGTTAAAATAATTTGCACGAAATAATCCAAGGCTGCCAATTTTTAATTGGTGGGCTGTTTTACAGTGATGTCCTCCTCATTTGGGTCACTTTCCGATCTGAAGGTTACATAAAGTTAAAGGACCAACATTCTCATGGTATGGCTTCACCTTTTTCAAGATTAAAAAAAACTGTTTTATGTTTTTTTTAAAATTATTTACTTTAAAATTGACGGCTTGAGATGAAAATGTAAAAAACAACACTAATTGAAAAATGTGAAAGAGAAAAGCATTGGGGGTATGGACAAACTTTAGAGAAAGGGCCCATAGAGACAAGGACATGAAATATCTCTAAGGTGGTCCTAGGTGGTGCAGTCGCACTGGGTGGCCATGGCCACGTGGTAGCTGTGGTCCAGGTGGGCCATGAGGTGTTCAAAATGTGAAACGTGTCAAAAAGTGATAGGTGACAGGCTGTTAGGAAAATGTCATGGGAGATGGGAAAAGAGTAATGATATTTAGTCTCTTCGATACTAAATGATATATTTATTTAAATGTAATATCACACGATCGAATACTCTAGAACCACTTGAATTAGATCGCATTGTTTGATGGGAAAAATGTTTTGGCTTAATGAGAAGATATAATTTATAAGAATGCATTCAAAGTTGGAATTTTGTTTTTAGTCAAAGGCTACATTAGTACAAAAATGCTTTTTTCCATTGTTTAGATGGTCCTATTTTTGTAGGATTGATTTGTCATTTGACAACTATTATTAACCTCTTTATTTTGTATTTAATTCAATGATTTACCATCTTGCAATAATCTAGTCACTTTAAATATATTCATTTTCACTTCTTTTCTTCCATGTTAATGTTACATGGAAATCAATACATTAAGAACTAATCAATACTATTCATTCTACTTCAGTAAATATCATAAATGAATAATATGAATGTGCAATATTGTAGTAGCTTAAATATGTTCCTTTTTATCAACTAAGGTAGGAGGTAGAGAACTCGAAAGGGAAGAAAATTGCACTCTAATTTCTAATTCCTTGTAGAAGAAAGTGTCTAATCCGTGATATATAGAAGGACAGTATAACACCAAAATTACTCTACTTTTAGAAGATATGGCAATGTGGTGAGTCGAGTCATCAACGAGCTGACCTCTTTTCTTTATAAAGAAATTAATAAAATGAATGAAAAATGATCCAGCCCACAAGTTCAAAACGAGCGGCTCGTGAGAAAAGGGTTTCGCTCTGCCATGGCTCATCTAAGAATGAGGTTTGAGTCGGGACAAGTCGAGTTCGCTATCGACTCAACCCGTTTATCATCCCTATTTGGCTAAAAAAAAATTAAAAATATCCCTTTTAAAAATTTCTAAAATACCTATTTTCATTAAAAAAAAATAAAAATATATATCTATAGCATTTTATAATTTTTATATATACGTCATTTTCATTTAAAATCAATATTTCAATTTTTTATTAAAACCATCATTTTTACGAATTAATGTTAAGCTAACATATATTTACCGTGTATGGTAATTAGCACATAACGTTTTTTCATTTCACTATTATTGTGAAAAACATCATTATTTTTTATTTTTTGACATTTTCACTTTTATTTCCACATTTTATTGCACAAAAGGTTATTTTCATCAATTTTCTTAATTAAAAGTTGTGAATTGACGAATATGTCTTTCTATTTAAATAATAATAAAAAAAAGAATTAATTGCAACTATAGTTCCAATTTTTTAAAAATGTGCAAACGAATCCCAAATAAATTAGTAAAAGGGTAATTAACACATAATGTCCCTACATTTTACTATTATTGTGAAAAGCGTTCATACCTTTCATTTTTGACGTTTTCACCCTCAATTTCATTTTTTATTGCACAAACCATCATTTTATATCAATTTCCATTCAATGTCTCAATAAAAAGTTGCAAAATGACGAATATACTCTCTTATTTTAATATAAAAGAAGAAAAATAAAAATAAAGAACTAATTGCAATAATAGTACCAATTTTTTTTTAAAAAGTGCAAACGAGTCCCAAATAAATAATTTAAAAAATTAATTTTCTTTTATTATTATTATTTAAATAAAAGTGTATATTCATCATTTCACAACTTTTATTGAGAAAATAAATAGAAAATATGGTTTGCGCAATTAAATGTGTAATTGAGAGTGAAAATGTCAAAAATGAAAGATATGAGCGTTTTTCACAGTAATAACGCAAGGTATGGACATTATGTGCTAATTACCCTTTTAATAATTTATTTGGGACTCGTTTGCACTTTTTTAAAATTTTGGGACTATGATTGCAATTAATTCTTTCTTTTACCTTTTGTTTTATTTGAATAAAATGGTATATTCATCATTTCACAGTTTTTAATTGAAAAAATGTATGAAAATGACATTTTGCCCAATGAAGTGTGAAAATAAAGGTGAAAATGTCAAAAAATAAAATGTATGAACGTTTTCCACAATAATAGTGAAAGATAATGACGTTATGTGCTAATTACCCTTACCGTGTACTTGGAGAGTAGCGATAAAATATTTCAATTTTTTAATTAAAAAAAGATATGTTAGGGTAACATATAAGTTACTGTATTTTACATTTTTATTAAAAAAATCAATGTTTTATACGGATAACAATGTATGAATGTAATGAACATTGTTTATTTTCATTACATTACCAACACATGTAATACATTAAGTTACCCGTATAAAATAACTTCACACTCTCGACTGTCAACAACATCATCACCACAAAATACGAGTAATAAATCATGGTACTCATTTAAAATCACTTCATACCATTATCGGTCAACACCGCAGAACTACGCAATGGGGTTGTTTGGAGGTAGAAGCGAGAGAGAAGATGTCTCGCTACCACCCAATGTGAGTGGTGGTGGCGGTGGGCGATTGTGGTGAACGGTGAATGTACCCCCTTTTGAACTATTTTAAAGGATACCATTAAGATCTTGAGGTATGAATATTTTATGTGATGGAAAGGGGGTGGTGGTGGTGGACAGTGATGACGACAGTGGGCAGTCGGTTGAGATATGGTGGTGGAAGCGACGGTGGTGGTGAGGAAGTTTGAATGAAATAATTTGATTCATAATTTAATTAATGAAAAATGTAGCTGGCCCCCTATAACGTACCAGGACCATGTGGCCCTATACGTGTAACACCCTTCTTAATTATTAGGGTAAAAATAATTATTCGTGAACATGGGCCGCTGTTTACATATAAAGGTATTAGATTTTGGGCTATTTCATCATCTAGCTCCTCTGCTTACTATTCGGCCCACAATTTGACAGTGGACAGATATGATTGAACAATAAAAAGCCCATAATCCTTCGCAACATACATTCTCAAAACAATAAAGCCAAAAGAAAATAAAATTTGATTCAGGGTCGCAAAATTTATGAATAGAGATATGTCCGTTGTTACAATTAAACCATTAATGCCTCCTATTCAACTCAACGGTTAAGAAAGAAAGAAAGGCTCCTTTGGGGTCAGAAGTATAAAGGGTGCCCGAACCCTGGTCAACTTGGGATTAACCCGCGGTTTACCTCCGTCAGTTACTGAGGGGCCGGTGGCTGGTGGTCCAGGATTTAGTCTGGCTAAGTTGGGATACTTGGGTATCCAAAAAAAAAAAAAAAAAAGAAGAAAGATAGGCTTCTTTATTGATTTACATATACCATGTTGAGCGAAAAAATTAATGTGTTGAGAGTTGAAGACTTCAAAGGTAACAAAAAGAGAGAAATAGAGAGAGTTGAAGTCTGCAAATGCAGATCTGTCCCATGTGCTACTTAAAATAAGACTATCCAAACTTGAGAGTGGCAAAGTGCATAAAACTAAACAAGACTGCCCAACTTGAAAGTGGCATATAACTCCAAATTTGAATCCTACACGAAAAAATAACAATTGTTAGTACAAATAAAAAAATCCTCCAATTAATTATAGTTGATAGAGACACGTGCAGTAGGAATATGCCACTTCTTGGCAGGTTCGGAAGCTTTGGTGAGAGGGGAACAATTACAAGTGAAATAAGAAAAGGCATATAAAAAATTGCACGTTATGATTGTTTGAAAATAATTAGCTTATTTTTATTGTTCTTTGGGTTATTGGGACATATTCTATTGTCATGACTAATTTTTTGCATTATGTATATTCACATGAATTATGCTAGATGTACACCCGATGGTTTACATNTCACATGAATTATGCTAGATGTACACCCGATGGTTTACATAATGGATTACACCCCCCTCACATGGAGGGAGGATTACGAATATTTTATTGTGTATGAGCCCCCCTCCATGTGAGGGGGTGTGTAATCCATTGTGTAACTCATTATGTACATCTAGCATAACTCATATTCACACTTTCTATAATTCCGTATCAACTCAAAACTTGATTTGAACTTGTCTGAACCCACGTGATCCTTTTTTTGTATGTTTCTCATCATTCTTCCGTCTATTTTTCATTGAAACATGAGTTTTCCTATATGTACAACTAGTTTGACAATCCATGAGTTGATAGGCAGTTGGGTCATTGATTTGAAATAAATGGTTAGGATGCTTCTTGCACCTTATGGATTGTCAAACTAGTTGTACAAAATAATTGTACAATTAGTTTAACTCTTGAAACATTGGGAACAAATAGCACAAATTGAGAACTCTATTTAGGCCATTAAATGAGATTAGTTGTCATTAATCTTTATACTTATGACTTAATTTATTGTCAATTTTGTTTTTTAGGTAAAATTCGAAAAAAATTGGATGAATTGGAAGAAATGAAGGAAAACATGCGAAAATGGAAGAAATAAGAAATCTAAAGTTTGGGATCAAAGTACAAACATTCAATACTTGATTCGGACTATAAAACAATGAATCACATATGATCAATTGGATGCAACTGGAGGTCAAATGAGTAAAATATAGTTAAAGTATTTTCACAAATCAATTTCCAAGCGAAAAAGTTATGCTCTAAATTTTTAGCATTATATTGAGACCCATTTTTCGGGTAACAAATATTCGAATTGGAAAATTTCTAATATAGAAAAATTGTAGTCATTTGAGTTATCTTTTGAACGCACTTCAAATCACTTCAATCGAATATCGAGAGAGAATATTATGATCAAAATACTAAAAGTTGCTTAGTGATGAAGTAAGAAGAACCAGCACGCGTGCGTGCGCCAAAATTTTGACCCGAGAACAAAACTAGTCCACGGCGCGCTCAGTGAATCCAATGGCGCACGGGCCTGGGCTAAATTCTCTATTGACGGGCCGTTTACTTTTTTTTATTTAAACTCTTATTGATAACAAGTTTGAGACGATTTTTTGACCTAAATTCAACCCTTATAAATACAAAATAAGGGCTACACATTGAAAAGCCCTCTCTTGCCTCTATATACGCAACAATATCACTAAATTCATTACTTTTGAGAAAGATGATCAAATCCTAACAAGGAATTGAAGCCAATTACATAAAGATTTTGAAGAACTCAACCTTGGAATTGAAGATCAAGAATTCTTACATTCTTTCATGATTCGTGGGATGATTTTTCATTATTTTTCTTGTAATTTATTTAAAAGCATGCTAGGCTAGATCCCTTTTTGTATTGGATGAAAATGAACCCTATTTGTTATGTGTTTTATTCAAGACTAGTGGTTTAATTTATTTCTTTTTTTTTTAATTAATTTTACATACCTATTGCATTATTTAATTGATTAGCCATCAATTAAATAATTAGGTGCTTGTTATAGTGTTGAGAGACTCACAATAAGTTTAGAACGAGACAAAATTAACATATTTGCAATAGACGTTATGAATAATATTTATCATATGTGAAATCATATAGATAATCAAAACTTTAATGCATTTTAATCATTCGAATTCGGGTTAAGAATAGATTCATGTCAATTTTAGGATGTAATTAATTTGTCTTGAAAATGAAAATTATACATTATAACTTTATCGATTGTTAAGAATGCATGAACTAAACTAGATTACAAATCAAGAATTGAAATAGATAAAAACAGGCGAATTTGAAATCCAATACAATCATCTATAATTTGATAAAAACCAAACTTTTATAGCTTTCTTTAATTAATTTAGGATAAATTAAATAAAAAACCCTTTCGTGTTGCATAATTCGAATTTCAAACGAAACTAGTAAACTTGAATTGAATTTATTTCTTGTGGGATGATACTCTCAACTCATTAAATATATTACTTGTCAAAGATTCCGTACGCTTGCGGGTTTCACATAAACACCTCCCATTCTAAATATCTAATTAGTTTTGGAATCATCAACACGAGTCTCAATTTCAATATCTAATCTATAAATTTTCAGATACTTCTTCAATGACTTTGATATATAATTGGTATCATTCATTCGTTGTGGCAGCATGACAAGCTAGTTGAGCTGCTTCTCTACGCATGACCAAGTCTTAATGATGTATGTTGCTCACCATCATTAATCTCTTTCTAAAATTATACTCCTAAATTTATTTGCACCCCGAATCCAATTCTTTTATATAAAGTGATAAGGAAGTACATCAATTACTTCACAAGTAAGAACTTTGAACATACACCCGCAAACTCAAAATGTTGGCATTTACATTTCCTTCATGATTTTGCAAATTAATGCTTACTTGAAACTTCTAAAGTGCTTTTTATTCATATATTACTATGTATGTCTCACAATCATTATTCACTTTTTCAACCCTACAATCCTTGAATTTCTCAAAAATGTTCCTAGTATGTACATTTGATGCATGCTTTCGAAGTAAAGTATCATTCACGATCCGATACTTGTGTTCTCATTCAAAGCATTGTTCTCCTTTTTCACATTTGAAGCTAAACTTAGATAACATTTGAGAACGAAATCATCAATGTTAGTTCGAGAAGTAACAAAGCTATAAAGAAAAATGAGTCGACACTTTCACTAGAATTGGTATTATAAATACCCACAAAAAAACAAAAAAGATTCACAATTACGAACTGAAGCCATTTTTTACTTTCTAAAGAATACTCCACAATTATTTCCTTCTATTTTCTTTTCTCAAAATCCTCATATTTATACGTATAGAGAATGAAACGTTCTATATCTTTCTTGAAATTTGACTTCTTGTAATATATTTGTGATAACATTTCACCAAACATTTGTATGATGTGTCAAAGACAAACGCTGATATGTGCGAAAAAGAA
>CAIGRT010229615.1:0-12107 GCA_903798405.1 Fraxinus platypoda
GATCTATAGAGGTCTACCAGTTAGACGTGAGTTGAGTGATCAGTCTAATGAGCATGGTGGGCGATGAGAGGAGATATGTGTTCTCTAGGTGTGAGCAACACGGAATGGGATAGGATAAGTATGGTGAGATATTTTCGTGGAGTCATTTATGCATTTGTTGCATATGTGGTTTTGACCATTTGATTGATTAATTTAGTGTTAATCTGTTGTTCTGTGTGAACATGTTTTGAAAAGATCTGTAGATTATTCTATGTTATATCTTCATCACATGATTATTTGCTCTTGATTGTTAGATCTATAGAGGTCTACCAGTTAGACGTGAGTTGAGTGATCAGTCTAATGAGCATGGTGGGCGATGAGAGGAGATATGTGTTCTCTAGGTGTGAGCAACACGGAATGTGATAGGATAAGTATGGTGAGATATTTTCGTGGAGTCATTTATGCATTTGTTGCATATGTGGTTTTGACCATTTGATTGATTAATTTAGTGTTAATCTGTTGTTCTGTGTGAACGTGTTTTGAAAAGATCTGTGGATTATTCTATGTTATATCTTCATCGCATGATTATTTGCTCTTGATTGTTTACTGTTATTATTTGCTCTACTTGGGTGTTATTTGACCTTAGCACTAGTGAGTACATGTAGCAGGTATTGTATGTGTTTCAAGCTTGAAACACGAGGTGAGGTTTGTGATTCTAATTTTATTGGTTGCCTTGATTATACAAGCATTAACTTTATGTTTTGACTGCTTGTAGGTTAATTGGGTATCAAGGTGGAGATTTGTTGGGTTTTTTTATACCCAATGAATCCCGGGCTATGATGTAAACGTTGGATTAAATTATTACCAACAACCAAGTCCAAAGGCTAGACCCGAAAACAACGTGAGCCGTTGGAAGTAGCTTAAACAATTAATGTTGCTCACGGCCCATATATATTACATATTGGATGGCTTTGAATGTTGGCTCATTTAACCATTTTATTGGTCCAACTAAAGCTTAACATAACCGTATATATATGGTGTCTTTGCCCTAGCCGTAACTGTATGATTTGTGTATGAAATTGAGAGAAAATGTGGCTGCCCTCTTGCTGGAAAATCTGCTGAATATTGGAGAGAAAAACCGGTGGCTTCTTTGTGTATTTGGCCTCCTCGTTGTGTCTCCTTCCATTGTATTTCTCTTTCCTTTGTGGCTTACAAATCATCACAATTATCTTGTCCTTGGTGGGTGAGATTGGGGAGCAATCGAGGTGAATATATTGGTTGTGGGTTGATGCCGTTTGGATTAGTTGGTTGGTAGAAAAAGGTAACGTGAAACTGAGCCCGAAAAACACCGTTTTGACAACCCTTGGAGCAAGCTTCCGTGACAAGGACATTTGTTTCATCTAACATTATTTAGCAATTACATCTAACTATATTCAAGAAGACAAATTAATTTATTAAATAACAGTCCATGCTTGGCTAGGCTTAAAATTTTGAGTAATATTATTTAGTACCACTAATTTTAAGATATCGGTCTAAATGACACATAAGTGGCATTAAATGATAAACACAATTAAATGAATTGCACAATTTTATCTTTAATTGATTCTATCATATTATGACACTTAAACTGATATTCTAACATCATTAGTGCTAGATAACATTATTTTAAAATTTTACTTATAATTACATACATAGGTTTTATAAATACTTTATTGGTTAAAGTTAAAAATAAGCTAATTAAATGCTTACACGTGATTTCCATGTTGGGCACAAATATAACCTCAAGATTGCAAACACAAAATTTTAAGGTAATTATTGAGCTGTACGATGATGTAAATTCTAGATTTTTTGCAAAAGTGATGTGATATGATTGATCGCTTAACTAAGCTCCAAACTCCCAAAATAAGTGGAGTTAGGCACGGGCACCTATTACTTAATCATTTAATCAAACACCAAACTAATGACAAACACAAATTCATCAGCCAATACATGATATGAAGTAAATAGGTTTTATATACTTAGTTGGATGTGTAGGTGGTAGGTCACTCACATATCTCATTAATGCTTCACTAGTGTTAGAGATTAACCATGTTTTAGTGATCTCCAAACGGGTTGGACAATTTAGGATTGGGACTACTCCATCTAGTCATACAGGTCAAACTGAAGCTCATCGATTCGGTTTGGTTCATGTGTTTGGCCGCAATAATGAGCAAGTCATGCTAAATTGAACTATCTGGTCTAACGATTCATGAGGATCAACCATGTTTATTAAACCAAAAGTTTTTAAAAGGTAAATTTTAAAAGATAGTTTGAGCTTACTTTAAAGAATATTCATTTTTTTTTTTTCAATTATATCTCGGTTTATATCGTATTAATTTTTTTTAAAACATAAAACTGATGTGGTTGGACCGGTCCAAAATATGTTCACTAGCCGGGTTTGATTCACAACTTTAAAATATGATTTGACTTCACTTGAATCATATATTTAAACTAATTGATTAGATGCCTGAAAGACTTGGATGAAAGTGGGTTAGTTCGAACCAATCCGTCCATTTTCACAAAATATGCTTTAAAACTACAAGAAAACATAGCATTAGCAAGTTTTGAGTGAGACCACGTTATACACACTTGAAATAATTTTACAAGACTCCCCCATGTAATAGGAAGAATTGTATATTGATACCAACACCATGATTGGTGTTTCCAACAAGAATCCAAGAAAGGATAGTGTATATTTTTCCAAGAACTAGGTTACAAGATAATATTTTTCCAAGAAATAGGTTACAAGATAGTCATATATTTCTTATTTCCAGGGCAATTTTTTCCCCTTCTATTTTATTTTTTCTTTCAATTAACCTACTTGTACAAATGATTTTGTACAAGTAGGTTGACAGATGCATGCGTGACATCTGTCAATCTATCTGTACATGTAATATAGTTCTTTTTCTTTTCGATTATTTGAACTTGATAGTAGATTTTTTTTTCAACAAATTTATTGCCAATCGTGGAATTATTTGCATCTAAAAAGACGATTTTTCTCTCAAAATCGAAGAACGAGGAGTTAAATGTCGAAAAAAGATTGAAACCAAACTTACCCCTAAGGTTGGGGACTGCAGATGCAATTTGCTCGATTCTTTATATATTTATTATTCGTTAAAATTACTATTGTTTTTTATAAGTTAATTATAAGTAAAAGTATAATGGTATATTTGGCAAAAAAATGACTTAATACAACCATATTATCCTAGTGACTATGCAAGGAACACTTATGGATACATAAATGGTGATATGCATATGTATGGTGACTTTATGGATATGGTTTAGGAGATGATTCTTACAAGTACATTACGAGAAGGACGAAGACACATGAAAGACAAAAATTCTTTTAAATCATTTCCTCATTTCCACATTGTTGGGATAAGGTCTATTGCATTTTGATTATCGCACACTGGAGGTTAGATCCAACCTCACTCCTAAGTTGTACTCCGTTTATTTATTTTATTGGTAAAGCACATCACTACAAGTTGTTTGATTAAAAAAAAATTAACTTCATAACAGTTAAGTAATAGACGGAGTCTATCACTAAGAACTTAACGCTACACCAAAACGGGTCAGTTCGGGATCGCGCCGTCAAGAAAATAGGTTGGTGACCAAATTGGTACAAAGTCTATACGTTGGGGCCAGTGCGGAAATTTTCCCTTTATTTCCATATCTCCACTTAATTAAGTTGGTGTCAATTGATAAGCATAAGCATGAAAAGACTATATGTTCGTGGAGTTGGTTTATGTTCTTTACTTTTTGTCCATAAAAATGTTACAAATTGAAGTGGACAATCTTAATTCTTAATTATGTTATAAAAAAATAAAAATAAAAGAGTCATTAACAAGTGTCGTTTAATGAAATTTATTAACTAATTATATATATATATATATATAAATGGAGGTGGAAGATGATTATTCTATTTAATATTAAAGATTATTTTAGATTACAAGATTTAAAAATCAACCCTAATTTTAAGGAAGGGTCCCTCCTAGATTATGGGGTCCCACATAGAGAGTGGCAATCATTCATGAATGGTAGTATATAATGACCCCATTTGATACTTAATTTAATTAAATTGGGATTAAGAAATGATGAGTGGAAAGTGATTATAATTTGCACAAAAGTATATATTTATATTTATATGTGATTTATTCTTTTCAATGTATCTCCTTAGCCAATTAGGGTTGCTAACAAATCATCTGATGGAAAGAAAGTCACTAGTTAAGCACATGTTTGGCTAAACTTAGAGTTACTTTTTATTTTAAAAAAAGTTATGACTAGTATACAAATAGGAATTTCTTTATTAGTCGATATTTCATGACTCAATTTTTTTCATTTCGTTAAGGTAGAAATTTTACGTTTTCTTCATTTTCATTATCATGGTCACTCTACAACAATTGAGGTGATTTTAGAGGGGATTGAAGTTACGATTTTTAAAACTTTTTTGCGGGTATGAAGATAGAATAGGTTGACAAGAGGGAAATTAAAAGATTAAGTTACGTGTATATAAGGTTCACACTAATGTGAGAGGTTAAGTTGGTCGAGTTGATTGCATAAGGAGTTGAATAAGCGATTATACTCTATTTGCTTTTCTATACTAATGAGAAATAGTGAAATTGTTGTCGCTCATCAGCTTTAATAACTCATCACAATAATCCTACAAATACCAAACCTTGCATAAATGATTTGTTAACTAGTTTACCACCACTGCTGAGTCACATTTAATCTCCACTTGTTGAAAACCTATCTCTTTACATAGCTTCACCCCAATCATGACGGCACACAATTTCGCTTCATTGTTTCTTCCATAAACATATGTAATAGAGAAACCATCAATCAAATTACCATAATGATCCCAAATCATCCCCACCGCAAGGTCCCGGATTACCAAGACAACTCCCATCTACATTGAGTTTTACCCACCCAACAATAGGTTTCCTCCAAGAAACTAAGAGATGGCTACTCACCTTGAAACACATTGGCAAGTTTCTTCAGCTAGAAGACACATCCAAACCCTTACTGCAAGTTTTACCTCCCCCATAGATTCTCGAATCCCCTCCGTACGTGCCTTGCATCGGCATCCCATAGCTTCTATGTTATCAAGCTTGGTAATAGCCCAGATAAAATTTCACGCTGTGAAACATTTTTTACACATGTAAATCATCTATTAACTCTTGTCCAACGTGATTGTGCCTCTAAGTAGTGCACTCCCAAAGCTAAAGAAGCCCACCTCCAGACTTCCTCGGCAATATTAGCAGAGTTGAGCACATGATCAAGTGTTTCCACTTGTCCTTTATCACAACAATCACAATTGAAACTAGAGCAACCCATGTTGATCTTACCTTAGTATCCATACTAAAACAATTAAACTTTGCTTTCCACATGCAAAAGGAAACCTTTTTTGGTAAAAGTTTATGCCATATCCATTTCATCCAAGGAATCTCTAGACTCCTCACCTTTATAATATCCCACTTGAAGTAGAGAATTCTCCTTTATCATTAGGCTTCCATATGATCATATCTCTTCCTTCTTTTATAGCGCCAATGGTTTGTACTACTGATGCTGCCTGAACCCACTAGCTCTTCAAGATAAGTAAAATTCGAGCCGTTATCTATCCAACAATCTCTAACCTACAATCTTGGGTTAGTTACCTCGAAAACATGCTAACTCAAAGGGCTACATGCTAACTAGCGATCATACCAAAAGGATGTCAACCTTTCTTTAATCCTCCATTTTGAATTCTTATATACATCAGGTAGCACCTTTACAATTGATATCCACAAGATGGATCCCTTGTAGTTAGAATTCAGTGAAAGATGTCCACTCTTTACATATTTGGCAAAAAAAAAAAAAAAAGCTAGACCAAAAACTATTAATAGTCATAAGATTCCATGCAAGTTTAATATGGAGAGATCTTTGAACAGCAACAAAATCACGTACCCTAAGTCCACCATTTGTAATTTGCATACATACTTTAGACCAAGCACGCCATTTGTCTTTTTTTTTTCCTATTGCTCTCCCTCCAAAAGATAGTAAAGTGTTCATATTCTTCATAACTGTCTTCGAAACATTAACCATAGCCAACAAATGTGTCGCCATACAAGACAGAATGTGACGGATTAAAATAAGGTGACCCACTTGAGAAAGTAACTTCATTTTCCAACCTGCTACCTTGCTACAAATTTTGGCAACCAAAGTCTCCAAATGTCTAGCCGTCAGACGACCATAGACTATAGGCACTCCTAAATAAACTACTGGAAAATACCCCTTAATAAAGCTAGTTAACCGAAGTAAACACCTTTTCCTTACATAGCTGATCATTTTAGAGAAGAAAATAGGTGATTTTTCAGTATTTATCAATTGTCCGAGCACTTTTCATAAGTACTTCAAGTCTTCAAGAGCATTTTCATAGATCATCTACCTCCATTCGTAAACATTATTACATCATCAGCATATAACGAATGAAACCAAAGGGGCCCCAATAGGATGATAGAACCTCCCAACGCTGCCATCTTCAAACCTCTTGTGTAAAAGGTGAGATAAAACCTCTTCTATAATGATGAACAAATAAGGAGACAAAGGGTCGCCTTGACGAATCTCTCTTGTTGATTGGAAGAAGCATTTATAAGTTCCAATCATCACTGAAAATCAAAAAGTGGTAACGCACTCAGCCACCAAATCACAAAACCTTCTATAGAAACCATACCCTTCAAGCACACGCACCAAGAAACTCCAATCTACTCTATCATAAGCCTTAACTATATCAATTTTTAACATAACATTACCATATCTGATTTTCTTATGCAAAGAACGGACCATTTCCAATGTAAGGGAGATATTCTCAAAAATACTTCTCTCTAGGATAAAAGCACCCTGTTCAGAAGAGACAATCTTTGGGAGCAACCGCGTCATTCGCTTGACAAGGATCTTCAAAAAAGCTTTGTAAGCTATTTAACATAGACTAATAAGTCTAAACTTATCAAAAATCCCAGGTCGATCCACTTTCGACATTAAGACAATGAATAAAAAGGTGTAAAACCTGGGAAGTGGGCTACCTCTAAGAAATTCTCTCTCTGCCTCTACCATGTCAGGCTTCACTAAATCCCAACACGATGTATAGAAACCAGCTTCAATCCATCAAGCTTGAGGCTATTCTCTACTTGTATAGAAACAAGTGTATCCTAAACCTATTCTTCTGTTGGTTCCATGCATAGGAGTTCATTATCCTCCACTGATATAATTGCTGAAATTAGGGAAGCCAAATCTACTTGCTCACTTGTCCCATTATCACCAAAACTTGTTCAAAATGGCTAAAAGCGCTATTATGAACCTCTTCTGGCGAAGATAACACTGGTCCATAGTCAAACGCATTAAGAAATATGTGAAGACCTTTTTCGTTGATTAACAACTGCATGAAAGAATTTTGAGTTTTTGGTTTTCTTCTATAAGCCATTTCTCTTTGCTTTTTGTCCTAGTTTGGTTTCTTCCCTTTTCTCCCAAAGCTGTAGCTCAACCTTTGTGGCAAGAAATTTAGTATCTAAATTCAAGTCAAAGCCACTTTGCCAATGTTTTCTAGCACCTCTACTTTCTCTTCCAGCTTCTTGATGTGGTGAGTAAAATGGCCAAAAACTTGTTTATTCCAACTAAGCAAAGTCTTTTTTTTTCGACTTAGTTGCCAACTTCCAAAGTCCCACCGTATTCTCCAACTCATTCCCTACTGAAGCAACCACCTGTTTGAAAGTGCCATGCGTACTTCACATATTCAGAAATCTATAAAGGTGATGGTCCATACCTCAAGAAAGCCGTGTTAAAATGAATTAATATGGGACACTGACCAAAACGTTATTTGGCAAGAAAATCCATTTCACATGGATTATGTTCATTCAAGAAAACCAAGTTTACCACAACCATATCCAACTTAGCCCAACTCCTTGTTTGACCACTTCGACATTGCACCAAGACATACATCTACCATGTGCTCTCATCTCCAGACTCCACTACACAACAGTTTTCCAAGCAAGAAATTCTTCCATCGCCGACAAAGTTCTTGGATTACCTCCAATTCTCTCCATATCCTCACGAATAATGTTAAAATCCCCTACCACTATCCATAGATGGTTCTTAGTTTGGAAATTGTCCAGGTCCTTCCAAAACTCTCTACATTCACTTTGACTACATTTTGCAAGGACAAAAGAGGCTAGGAATTTCTTTCGTTCATGGAAAAACCACCATGTCACCATTTGATCAGACATACCAACATCTTCAAACTCATAGTTACCGTTCCAAAACACCCAGATTTTTCCACCCATAGCTTCATTCGAACAGAAATTCTCAAAGCTTAAAAAATCTATCACTCTTTGCATCTAACTTTCATCCACAATGGGTTCCGATGTTGCAAGAAAATGAACATTATGTTTTCTAACCAGACTTTTTAACCTTCTTCTAGATGTGCATATACCTCGCACATTCCAAAATAAAATTGTATCTATTATAAATTCAGTTTCAAAGGACGACTAACCACCCGTTGCAATGTGCTTACTACCTTTGCCACTTGCTCTTTTGACTTAGCTAAAGAAATATTCACTTCCATGTCCGAACTGTAGCCTTTCTCCCTTCTCAAATTCCTCAATGAATCTTCCTTCTCCCTATTCGAAAGTGACTTAGATAAAAGAGAGACTTCTATATCATATGCACTTTTAGACTGCGGTTGGATTCTACTTTCTAACTTAAGCACCTCTGTCGCCATTGTAGTATGATCAGCACTCTGTAAATTTAATTCCATTGGCTCCATTACCACATCCTCTCCTAAAACTCCCACCACCCTCTGTACCTCCATAAATGAATGTGAAGATTGTATAATGGCTCCAGAAATAACAATTGAACCCTTAGTATTTTTCACTTCCCTGTCCTCTTCAATAATATTTTCTATTCAACATTGATCTCCACTTCAATTTATTTCCTAGTCCATCCATTTTCTAAATCACAATCAATTCCCAACCCCATCCTATCGTGAACCTCTTCAATTGAGCTTTCTACTTGCATATTGCCTTCCTGAGTCGTTCCACCATATAATCCACAAGTTTTATAATAGCATCACCAACAAAATTTCCTACAAAAATACCATCAGCACCAACTATCTTTGGCCTACTACCATTGACCAGATTATCAACATCACCCTCATTGACAATGACCATTGCCACATTCAACTTATCTTCTGCATTAATCTTATTATCCTTACCCGAAAACTCCCATGTTTCAAAAGTAGAGCTTCCTATTTTTACTCTCCACTTCTTTTATAACTCTCCCACTTGCTTCTTTATATGCTGACCATCAAGTTTTGGTTGCTCTTGTTTCTTAGCTTCTCCCATCCTACAAACCACAGCCTTGTGCCCCTCCTGTCTCTTACAGTTTGTACAATAAAATCACATCTTTTCCTATACCACCCAAATCATTTTGGAACCAACCGTGATAGGAAAGTCCATCACGAAATCATCCAATAAATCAACATCAACACATATCCTAGCCCCGATTGTATGAGTTTTATGTAGAGTTACATTGTCGGTTCCCAAATCTTGTGGCAAATCTCTGCAAAAAATCTATCCTTTAAAAGTGCAAAGGAAGCCCCAACAAATATATCCATTGAGGAGCTAGCGATGATTCCTTCTTCACATCAAAATTTAGAATCCAACGAAACGTTCTGAATGCACATCCCTTTATTGCACGCCTTTCCCGAATCCAGCATGATTGAAATTTCGCTCTGTAGTCAATTGGAGTCTAGCCCTCAAGTCTTCCTAATTTCCAACCGAATGATATCAATCGGGGGTCTAGACCTCAAGAATTTCAGAACCAGGGCAAGTTTCAATTCTTCCACTACTTTATCTACTTTTACCTCTGTAAACTTAAATCTCTTCTCCCCGTTGATGGTAACGGGAAATTTGAACTGAACTTTCAGACCCATACCAGTCACAGTCCTCGTCAAAGCCTCGGAATACAGCTTTCTGTTTCAGATTTAAGTTTTGAGTTTTGAATTCATTTTGTGTTGTGTTTTGAGTATTCATTTTGAGATTGTTGAAAATGTGTTCGTTTTGGCATTTTGAAAAATTATTTTCAAAAATAAAAAATTGGAAAACCCGTTCTCTTTCTTCCTCTCTCCTTCGTCTCTCTCTCATTGCCCTCGTCTCTCTCTCTTCTTCCACTTCTCTCTGTCGACGAGCAGGGACGGTGGCAGTGATCATGTGTGGTGTGCGATAGTGGTTGGTTGTGGCTGCGATCATCGACGGCTTCGTCTTTCTCTTTTTTTTTACTGTGGCGGTGGGACGGAAGTGTGTGGTGGTTTTGAGTGCGTTGGTGTGCGACGGTGGTGTGGTGCAGATTGTAGCTGTGGCAGTGGTGTTTGGGTGCATGGCTGTGGCGGTGGTGTGCGTGCTTTGGCGGTGGTGGTGGTTCTACAGTGATTTTGGCAATTTTTGGTGGTAGATCTGGCGGTTGTGTGGTGGCAGTTTTTGTGGTGGCGGATCTGACGGTTATGTGCTGGTAGTGTGGTGATGTTATGCAGGCGGCGACGGTGGTGGCGGTTGGGGTGATGTTGTGGCGGCGGCAGAGACAATGATTTTTGTGATGGTGTGGTGTAGGTGACGATGGTGGTAGTTGCGGCGGCAGCGGTAGTGTGGTACAGGCGGCGTTGGTTGTGGTTGCGGTGACGTTAAACTGAAAACACCCAAAACGCATTTTGAAAATTTTGGCTTGATTATAACTGAAAACACCCAAAACGACAAATTTGTCATTTTGGGTTTTCTTTATAAATTTTTAATTTATTTTCAAAAATGCATGAAAATAGGAAAGAGAACGCGTTCGAAAACGCGTTTTCACTGTTTTAAAAAATCGAAAATAGAAAACGGCTTGAAAATGATAAAGAGAACATGCCCTAACTTTTTGAGTTCAAGCTATTAGGATATGTGACCAAAAGTGTTAGGACTTTACTATAATTGCTGAACATTCTAAATGTTATTAAATAAATATTTATTTTGTCTTAAATAAATTTTTGCATTTGTTGAGCATGAAATCAAGTGTTTTTTTTTTAAAACAAAGATCGCTAGTGTGACTATTTTATATCATAATAAAAAAGAAATAAAAGGAAAGGAGGAGGGCATAAACCTGACCTCTAGCAAAATGAAAAAATGCAACAAATGTCTCAATGTAAATGAAATTAACAATAAAGAATATGAGTACAAGAAAATGCCTCAAGGATGCTCACGAGGGTAGACCTTCAAGTGATACATAGACAGGGTCTTACGTCGGTCGCAAACATGTCCTGGTCATACTAGTCTGTGTAGTCAAGATCACTCGATGGTAAAGGGTCTTGTCTAGATGAAGTAGCCATCCTAGGTGAAATAAGTGGTCCATTATGTGTCGGCCAAAATGCAGGTGCATCTGGTCTCATGGTACTCATCGCTGCAACATCTAGTGACGTGATCCTGAAGTACTAACTGAAGGTATGGTGAACTCGATGTTCTTCATGCAATCTCCTAGGCCCATATTATCTCCGTCACTCTGAATTTGTGCCTATACCTTATTCGGAATAGGAACCGTGGTGGTAGGACAAGGCGAAGGTGTGGAAGCATGATCCTTATGAAGTTAGGATTGTGGTCCCTCACCAAAAAGTTTGAAATAAAGTGTCTTTGATTGATGTGTGGCATACAAATAGTGTACTTTATTTAAGAAGCATACAGAAATACTATTTGTATATCATTTGAGAATTAGTTATCCTAGATTGGAAAGCAAAGATTAAGGTCGTAGGGTTAGCTACTCTAACAACTGGAGTATACGGTTTATCTTGATCATGACAAGATTTTCTCGAGAGTAGTGGCACTAGTACAATGAGTATACATATGAGTGTATTGGAAAAAACAACTAGATAAAGTTAAGTTTATAGTAGGGATGTCCAAAAGTCCCGAACCGAACCGGACCGGACCGGACCGAACCGAGCGGTTCTTCATAAATTAAATACCCGAACGGGTACCCGAATCGAGAACCGATGGGTTTGGGTCGGGTCTCGGTTCTAGATCAAGAACCGAATAAGAATCGAA
>CAIGRT010229638.1:0-14489 GCA_903798405.1 Fraxinus platypoda
AACCTACTCTGTAACTGTGATCTTAAATCTTTTTCACTCATCCCTAATTTCCTAAATTCCCAAATCACAATTCACAAATCAAAATTATAACTCATAGGTCATAACTCACAAATTTTCATAAATCATAAGCCTTACAATTAACATTCAGGCTTCAGCAACAAAATCCCCAATATTCTTAGATTCTCGAATACACAAAATGCCCAAGTTTCAAATTCACAAAATTCAAAATCAAATGCAGTAGCCACTAGCTAGTAAACACTACAGCCTACAGCCTCACAAGTCACAATTCAACAAATCACAAACACATTCATATTCCTGGCTTCATAATTTGTAAAACATAACTAATAAATCAAACAAATAAACCAAAGAGAGGAGCTGGAGCAGCAAACTCACCGTTACCGACGACTGTCGAGCAGTGGCAGAGACCTCCAGCAGCAGGCCAGCAGCCAGCGGCCCAGTAGCAGGGACTCGACGGACGGCTAGTGGCAAACAGTGGACGCACAGCAGCAGCAGCAGCAGGGACTCCGCTTGGTACACTCCGCAGCGCAGCCAATTGCCTTGCAGGCTCGCAACCCTTGCTCGTCTTCTCCCTCCTCTACAGTTTGGGTTCAATTTTGGAATTGGGATTTCACAATTGCCGATTTCAAGCTTGGTCATTTGGGTTTTGTTTGTGTGGCTAATGGGTTGAAATTTGGCCCAATTCATTGGGCCTTATTATGTTGAAAAAGGCTAGCCTGGCCGCCTCCAAAAACTGAAACAAAACAAGGGAAAAAAAACCTGTTGCAACCCGGCTGCCTTCTTCATTCTTCCCAACGGACGGCGTCGACTTGAAGCTCTCGGCGGATCCAGCACGGGCGGCCGCGGGGGCTGGCCAAGTCTGGGTTCGCCCCTGACTAAAAATCAACTAATTAAGGCTAACCGACCAAAAATTATACCATTTTTGCCCACTAGAGTAGCCTTCACATAACTACTGGACAATTATTTCCCCATGCTCAATCAACATGTGAGAATCACAAACTTTGGCTAGCTTCCGCTAGTGCCTATTTGTTGCCTTGCATCCCCGATATCGACTAATTTCGCTCGAGCAATGCTGCCATCAAATATTCCAGCATCGCATGCCTCCATTTCCCGCAAAATGCACATTCTTTCAATGTCAACATGATACCTTGCTTCTGTCTTTGCCTAATGCACACCTCCCTCGCTCATCTTGCAGACATTCGTCCATGGCAGTAACATGGGAAAAGGCATCATTTCACCCAAAAAGTTGACATACTGGTTGAGTACCCAAAATTTAAATTTTGGCGAATTATGGGTTGGTCACTAAACTAAATTCTACGATAATTGGTTATTAGTCTCAAAATTTTATGTAATTAAAAAGTAAGTAAAAATTTTAATTTACGAATTGAAAATAAATTTGAAAAAAAAAAAAAACCCCATCAATAACCACTAAAAAACTGCTAAATATCCTTTTTTTTAGTGCCATTTGTGTCCATTCTACTTTCCCAAAGTGGGAACAGCCTCCCGCAGTGGTCGTTCTGCAGACAATTCCTTCTCCTTTAGTAAATTTCGAATTACCCAAACCGAACTTAAAACGGAAAATAAATGAAAGTAACACATTAACACAAATCTTATGCAATTAATTTTTATCACCATCACTGCATTTTCCATATTTTCTCCCAAATCAGAAAAACCCTACAAATAATTTTCCCCCAAATTATAAGATTGTGAATTTCCTCCTACGAACCTCCGATCTCAAATTCGTAGTTACAACAGCCGGTTAATGCGATGGTCGTCTGTAAATGCCGCAAGGTATTATATTTCCATGTGCAAATGCGATACAGACGTATGCATATGTAAATTCTGCATCGCTGTGTGTTTCTTAATTTTAATTATTCGTTCCAGTGCGTACGACAGTATGCATTTGATAATTTTAGATCAGATCGAGGTTCCAAATATTAAATCTCAGGTTTAATTTATGTCTTCAACAATGATATATACGTTACTGTTAGCTGATTCTTTTCGCTCATGAGCGCGGATTCATTTTAGTGGATGATTTATGATCTGATAGATTATTAGTTATATTAAAATGAAGATAGGTTTGGCAGGATGGAATTGTTGTTGTAGACGGTGAGTCTGGCTTAATACCCTTTTCTTTGATCGAATTTCATATGTGCTATATCAAACTGGAACAACAAAAAGGATTTTATTATGTAGACGACTTAGGTATTTAGAATAATGATTAATTTGCTGTATAAGATGAAAGCTAATGAATGCCACATGGTTTTGGGTTTCAGGCCACCAAACTATATTGTTTTGTGCACAAGGTCCCCGTTTGCGGGGAATGTATATGCTTTCCAGAGCACCAGTTATGTGTGGTATGGTTAATTTATAATCTACACATCTTTGTCAAATTACTACCTATACTACTTAGAGAGCACCTATTTAAGTGTAAAGATGTATTCTCCCATTTTAGATACGTACATACTCAGAATGGGTGATTGGTGGAGAGTATGACTGGCCACTTAAATGCTGCCACTGTCAAGCTGTGCTTGAAGGGACTGACCCTCAAACGACTCGATTGGGTTGCTTGCGTATGTATTCCTGTTCGTGCATCTTTAATTTATTCTTATAAAGATTTCATGTCAACCATTCTGCAATTTGACATGATTTCTTTGTATAGACGTTATACATACGAGTTGCCTGGTTACACATATAAAAAGTTTTCCCCCACATACTGCTCCTGCTGGATATGTGTGTCCAGAGTGTTCTACTTCGGTATGTTCTACTTCCAAAAAGTTACATTATTTCAAATTATTTGGCTTCCCTTCTTTTGTTTAACATCTTAATATGGATTGGTCTATGCCAATGACATCTGGCAGATTGTATTTGTTTTAATTTGATTGATATTAAATTTCTTAAGGATATAAAAGAAGTAATGGCGAATTTCACACATGCTTGATATCGAAAACAAACTAACGTGAAATTGGCAACTCTTTACTTTAAAATGAAGTTATTGTACATTGAAGTGGTTGGCCATGCTTAAGATTTTAGCTATAATAAGAGCAGCAATAACTTATCATTAAATGTTGAGTTTTAAATGAAGTTTTTTATGATTGATTATGGAATGGTAGGAGTGTCATGAGGTTTGATAGGTAAGTGATTGTTGGTTTCTATGAATTATTGATAGGTATAGGTGCAGAAATGCCTCTGCGGTATACAATCCAGATCTATAGTCGTTGTATTTGAAGATACACATATCTTTGAGAATAGGCTCCATTTCTGTGAATAATATTTCTGTTATTGTGAGTCTCTTTCTATTCCTAGTTATAAGTGAATTTGCTAGACTTTTCTATAAAATAAATTCGACAACTGAAATTACAGATGAGTAGCTTTATTGTTTTGGGAAGTCTTGTGATTGATTTCAATAAAATATACCTTCTTCTCCTTTCCACTCACATAAACATACATAACACTCTACACCCTAAAAAGTATAAAGAGATCATGAAGGGAGAAGGGAAATGAGAAGCTAGTAAAGAATCTTGCTGAAGAAAGCTTCTCAGCCAATACCTTTTGCTTGACCTAGCTTGTAACTAAAATTCAAGGTTATTTATGTTGATATGTTCTTGCTGAACGACTTTTGAGAAGGTTGAGGTTGACATCTGAGTAAGGCACTATAAGTTTTTTAAAGAAGTAGAGTTGTCTATATTTTACATATCTATATTACACTTATCAATTCATCTTTTTTTTTTCCCATTTAATTGACCTTTGCTGATTATTAGTTCAAACTGCGAAAAGGCGGTGGGTATTATATAGTGTCTTTTGGTAAAATGAGAATCATACCACAAATATTTATGGGAAGTCACATTTGAATGAGGTGTCATGGTGCTAAAACTTTTTCCTGGATGGTGGCTCAGGATATCTTGACATTAACTATGAGTTCTGATTCCTTAATGGATTTGTTTTACTATAAGATCATGAAACTATTAACATATTATACCTTGTTGTGTGAATGGTCACCGGCTATGCTTTGCTGGTTACAGATATGGCCTCCAAAAAGTGTTAAGGATTCAGGATCACGTCTTCATTCAAAACTGAAAGAAGCAATTGTGCAGGTAAGAGCTCAGTTTCTGCTAATAATATACAACAGTTCTCTTTTCATATGCTGAAAATATATCGATGACTATCTATATTATCTTCCGTTCATGATTTTATTTCATATGCAGTGGTGAACTGGTTGTTTGAGCAAGATGAATTTTATGCCTAGGTTTGTTTCATTTGCGGAATGTTTTTCTGTATCTGAGTCCTCCCCCAATTGATGGATGTGGTTCATAAGTTCATATGGGAATTTTTTGTTGACAATTAGTCCCCCCTACTCCTCTTCCCCATGTTCTCAGTCAATGACTTAAAACGAGGTGGGTTAGGTTCTTATTATCTGGTTGAATGATTATCTCTACTATGTTCTTCTCAACTAGGTCCTGTGAGAATTTCTTGGAAGTCCTGGGCTGTTGTGCTTGCTGGAAATGATAATTTAGCAGGATCATCTTATACCAAGATAAATGTATTATCTGATATTCTGAAACTTCCCTCCATTGTACATTTTTTATGCACTGCAAGTGAGAACTTTCATAATCCTTAGCTCCTTGTTGTATATATTGTTTTTGAATTCCTGAAAATTGTTTTCAACATTTTTTGTTTATATTCCTTTAAAATGTTTCCACAACCAACAATGTATCATGCGTAGTTTATGACAAATAAAACGGCATTTTTCTATTCTCAGTTTCTATCTTATTTACGTCTCTCAAACACAGCTATTTCTCCTTTCCTTCTCCCACAGTTGAATATTGAATTTGTAACCAGGTGGGCCCTTGGATACTTTTCAGATGTCCTAGTTTCTACCTTCTTCATATAGTTCAATGTTTTCAAGCTTGCAAGGTAAAGCAATGGTTACATGCATGACATCTTAGGTGGTTGAATTCTAGTTCTGATAGGCTGTGCTCTATTGAAGTGAATTTCAGTAAAGGGTTTCTATATAGAGTGGAATTCCCCCTCCCTCCCTCCCTCTGACAAAGCTTATATGTCACGAATTGGATTTTCAATATGAAAGTTAGGCAAATGAACTCAAGGGATCAATAATCACTCAGAGATGGTATTGTGGGTTGACATTCAAGCAAAAAATTCAGTGGTTTGAGAAGTATTTTAAGATAGGTGGGGGATGATCCTTTACAAGTTGTTGGACCATAAGTTTGGGCGACTTTTGACTTTAGATGGAAGTATTCTTTTTAGGTTGGAAAAATTGTCTTCATCTGATGATATTTTTTGTATCACTAGTTGCATGAAGGACTTAACAAGGTAGAGAAGGCGGGTTACAATGACTAGCCATGCAAGCCTCATATGTGTTAGGTTGCATTGCACGAACACTTCAATTAGGTTGGTGTGTCCTTATCCAACACGTGTCGGATACCGACACTTCTTGGACATTTTACTATAATTTTTTTTCTTTTTTCTATTAGAATGCCCCCATTTTTTCAAAAACTCATTTTTTCAAAACTCATTTTCAATCACACATTCCCCCATAAAATAATTTTACACGTAAATCGAAAACTTTTTCTTATTTTTCAATTACACTTTCTCCAAAAAATCACTATTTCAAAATACATTTTCTTACAAAAATGGGGCTTAAACATGGGCTATATATTTTTAACTCAAATTTATTATTAAATAACAAATATATACAGTATACTTATATTTGAAAGATTTCAACAAAAAAATTAATAACGAGTATAAAACTAAATTTATATTATATAAATGAAAGATTTTTAAAAAATTTAAGCAACATGTCAACGATGTGTTTTGTCATTATTATTATTATTTTTTTTTTAAAAAGCGTGTCAGACATGTGTCCACGCCTGTACATCATAGTTACCTAATTTAAATTCTTTCCTTCTTTCCCTTTCATCCTTTTCTGCTTTCTTGTTTCTTTTCTCTTTGATTTTGTTGTGCCTGAAGGGAATGTACAGCATAGCCACATACTTGGCTCGTTAACACCTCTGATAGTGGATTACTCTTTCTGCAGACTGGTTTAGAGAAGAACTTGTTTGGAAACCATCCGGTTTCATTCCCTGGGCCAGAGTCCCGAAGTCCTCCACCTGCATTTGCCTCTGACCCTCTTATGCATGCTGATGCTGGTGGCATGTCGTCATCTGTTGGAATAGATGCAGCTTCTGGCACAATATCTGCTAAACCTTCTAGTTTGGATATTATTGAAATAAATGGACCTGACTCAGCAGCATCATCCCTGCCCAGTCATGAACTGAATTTATCGAAAAGCTCAAGCCCTTCTGTTGTAAGTAGTTACTTGTTTCCAATCTAGAACACAAAATGTTAATTTCCACATTATATTTGGGTTTATTCTGTGTGGTTCTCCAACAGCCTGGTGCAACGACACGTAAGAGTGGGCTCCAGTTTGATAGGCAAAGCTCTGAAGTTTCATATTATGCTGATGATGAAGATGGGAACCAGAAAAAGTACTCACGAAGAGGTGAGTGAAGTGAAGATCACTCAAATTTTATTTTTTATTTTTTTATTTTTATTTTTATTTTTATTTTTTTGTGTGTGTATGTGTGTGTGTTCTTCCAGTTTTCCCTCAGTACCGTTATTGCAAGTGAAGAAAAGCAACTGCATACTGTGATGGTCAAAGTGTACGTTGCACACACTGTTTGCTGGCTAAGTGTAACATGGAACTACATATTTTCTACGACAATTTGCTGATGTGTTTTTGGAGGTGATTAGTCACTTATTTTTTGTGAAATTTCATGTTGACCACTCAACATTTCTATTCTAGACTCATCACTGAACTTAATTTTTGTTTCTAGTTGGTCAGTACGTCCATGTTCATTCCTTTGACTAACTGAGAAGTCAGGCTGCAGTCTGATTGTAACGATCCAACCTCTGTGCCCAAGCCATTAACTTACGTGTTGTCCGCTATAGGAGAGCTTGAGCTCATCTTACTCATAACGGATTTCTATCACGTCCCCGTCCAATTAGCCCTAGGATTCAACTTAAGTCTCTTAAAAAGTAGAAGTTTTGGATTCGAATTCTAGGGACGTGATAAAAATTCGTGAGGGGTAAGATGGTCTAGACTCTCCCGAAGCGGATAGTACATATGATTTAACGGCTTAAGCACGAGGCATGGGTCGTTACACGGGTAATTTGCCAACAAGGCCGTCACGTTAGCTTTTCCATTAATCCAATTAAAGGACATGGACAGTGTGTTCAACGCGAGACAAATATTTAAGTTATGCGACCAACATGTGACTAATGTTGAGTTGCTAATTTGGAACAAAATAAAGTCCAGTGACAACATGAAGTTTCGATAAATTCGGTGACCACCAGTGTTTTGAACCCTATGAATTGGGCATAATCCTATGCCAAAAATTTTATGGAGTCAAGTTATTTTATAATAAAGGCTAAAATTCCCATTGATATGGAGGCTTACTTCACACCCCGAAATATGTATAAATGTGGTACATCGGCCTCATCACCTTCTCCACTTATTTTGCGAGGTTGGATTCAGGAAGTTTCCGGCTCTCAACCCTATTTCCCAAATTTATGAGACCCCATCCTGCCAAATCTGATGTACCGAAGGGGTATAGAAGCATAGTACCCACTTCCAGAGACGGCAATCATTAGGGAAGTATCACTTCTAATATCCTCTTTATGCCCCCATGTCTGAATTGTTTGTTGGGTGTGAAATAAGCATATAGGTCCAATGGCATATAGCCTTTACTATAAAATACTGTGTCCATGTCCAGCCACTGGGGAATACCAAGTTGGGTTTAATATTCTTCATGCTAGAAATTGTGCCATGATTGCCTTTATAATACATATGCTACTTCATGATTTTTCTGTCCCGACCTTTTGTGTATCTAGCTTACTGGACTGTGAGTTACAGGTACAATTCGCCACAAGTTACTCAGGTCATTGCTGCCTTTCTGGTCAAGTGCATTGCCGACTCTACCGGTAACTGCACCTCCACGGAAAGATGCATCAAATGCAGATGATATCCCAGAAGGGCGTCTGAGGCACCATAGGTCTTCAAGGATGGATCCAAGGAAACTCCTCCTAATTATAGCTATAATGTATGTTGCTTTCTTTCCACCCTTGGCTGATTGTTGTTTCTCTCTCTTTTGGAGTGTTCACATTTAGCTCAATTCATTTACACCTCCACTCTTTTGCAGGGCCTGCATGGCAACAATGGGTATATTGTATTACCGACTAGCTCAACGAGGACTGTCTAATGAGTTGCCCGATGATGAGAAGCAGTGATCAACCTTGAAAGGTATAGCAATGGTTTCAGAGATGGCACTGTAATGTTTGATATTAATATATCTTTTGTGGAGAAAAATAGCATTTTTATGCGGGAACACTTGAAGTCTTGATAAAGCTTTTTTTGGTTGTAGAAAATCTTGAATTCTCTCGTGACAGCAATATGTTATGTACTTTCTTGTCCATTAAATTCTGCCTCTTCTTCTTCTGTATTTTTGGCTTGCTTTCGTTTGAATGTGAACTGGAATATCAATTTTTAGAAGGATTTCCTTATTTTTCGGCTATTCATGTTCTGTCTATTTCATTTTTTTTTTTTAAACTTCAATAAGATCAGATAGCGCAAAATTGAAGTTTACTGACCTGTTACAATTATATCAAAAAGATGTAAACACAATTAATGGCGTAGAATTTATAAGATTTGAACTTAAAACCTTTATTTCTTGAGATTGGTGGACTTTTGCTTTTATGTTAAATTATGTCAACTAGAAAGCGTATATTATTAAGCCTTAATCATGCACAACTCATGTATTTTATGGGAAAATATGTGTGTGGATAATACAATTTATATGATGAATTTAACAGTAAAATAATGAGTATAATTAAACAACAAATTAAACTCAAATAAATAAAGATTAAGAAAAGTTTTCATTTTGGAGAGTCGCGTAGAATGTTGTTTTAAAGTCGTGTCAATTTATTTTTACACGGGTTTTAGCTGCTCAATACAACTCTTAATATAAGTAAATCGTACAAGCCATCAACGAAATTTTGAATTTTTTTAAAAATTTAATTAGTAGTTCTTAATTTAACATACTGAATATATCATAAACGTTCGTCAAATGGTTGGTTAGCAAGGGAAATTAATAAAATGAGCACAATTATTTATATTCCAGTGTTCGGCATAAAAATAAGCGTGTTTCAGTGGGGTCTACCTAACGCGTCTTTGCACATTATCCATTATACAAATTGAGAACAAGAAAGATATATCAAATTATATTCGCACCAAAATTTTTATTTCTTACACCACATTTTAATTGCATTTAAAATTCTTAATATTTGCTTATTGTAGTAGCACTTATGTCTCTAACGATTTTTCATATCATTTTTATGTCCAAAAGTCCGTTGAAATGATGTAAAACAACATATTTTTCATTATATTTTTAATAAATAAAAAAACGAAAAAAATATTTTCCCCATCATTTCAAAGCATAAAAATAAAATATTTTGATAAATCATCGTAAAGGACGAGACATACGAAATAATGAAAAGTCGAAAATAATAATTCAACGATGTGGAGAAAACTCTAATCAATAGGACCTTATTATAAATAAAAAAGATAGCTAATCAACATGAGATCTTGAGATATGGATCATCTAAGACACGTTAGCATGGTGTACTCATTATGTTCGAATCGAGATTTAAAACCATACATCTTCTCGGAAGGATAGAGTGGGTGATAACGGTGAGAGAAGTCCCCCACTTTTTATCCATTTCTTTAGTCTATAGGAGCTAAAGATTGACTTTACTAAACTAATAAAATAAGCTCACGATAAGCGCTTACCCTTTTTATTTGAGCAGTCTCTTGTTGGGTGGCACTGATACAAAGAAAGGTTGGGGAGTGTATGGTAGTTCTCAATCCAATATCCCAGGCACAGCTTAACCAGCGACTCATGAATGTTATCGGATTGGACGAGCCAATAACTCGAACTTGTTCAGGATATTTTTGCATTGCTATAAAAATTTAAAAAGAAAAGTAGAACATAAAGAAAACTATTTTAAAATTTGCATTATTGTGTTAAAAATTGCCCAATTTGGATTCCCATTTGCACCTAAAATACTAATATTTTCTATAAAAACTCTTTTATTTTGGTAGATAGAACTAATAATGCAACCCAAAATAGTAAAAAGAAATTGATAGTTGATTGGAATAGACCGACATCCCAAACGTGCAGGCCTGCCTATAATATTCCTCACGCCCAACACACAAAACTCTAATCTGATGTTTTTTTTTTTTTTGTAGGTTTTTTTCTTCACCAAAATCTATGATTTCATTCTTATTTATATATAAAAAAAAATGCAAACGTGGTTTTTCTAAATGAATTTTGCATGTTTTATACATCTCCTTGTTCAGTTTACTAATGAAGATCGTGCATTGGCCGGCTCAAAAATCAAGAATTTTTAGAATATTGTAAGAAATCGGATTGAAGAGTCTTGATTCGACGCGTGTTTGAAGAGGAAACATCGCCGGAATCTTGGGGGCCATATCACTCAACCCTTGACAGTGTTCAAGTATCTGTCTATTCATTTTTCTCTGTATATTCGGACGCATGAAAGGGTTTGTTTTCTGGCCGGAAATATCAAATTTCAGTTCTTTACATCTTGTTTAATTGTAAAGCTAACAGTGGATGTAGTTTTGTGATCTGAAAAACAATACCCCTTCGTGGACAAGATGGAGCTTTGTTAAGCTCCGTTGTCACATATAGACACGGAAATATTCAAAGATTAGTCACCTAATAGGTTTTACCATCGTCTTGAACGTGATTTCATAATGCTTAGGGGCCCGTTTGACATTACTTTTGAAAATTCATAAGGAGGTTTTGAGATTTGAAAGTTGTTTTTGGATCCATTTGACTAATTTTATGAAGTTGTTTCGAGTAGTTAGAAGAGCTTTTAGAAGAAGTTGGTCTCATGTGACTTTTTCTAAAAGCACTTCAAGAATAGAAAGTGTTTTTAAAAATTAGTTTTCAAACAAAAATTAAGATAGTTTCCTTCAAAGCTCTTCTTGTGAAAGTAAAAGTCATGTCAAACGGACCTATCGTGAATAATGACATATATTATATGCATGTAATTTTCTCTTAGTGCGTATTTCAATAAACTTTGTTCAAAAAAACTATTTATCCATTTATGTCTTGAGAGTTCCATTTGCACTGTCCCTTTCTTACAAGTACACATTGAAAAAAATTTGATTTCCTGAACTTATTTCTAATTGACCTTCCGCGTAATCTTTCCCCATGAAATCTGTTGTTATACCACTATTAGCATCTATACTCAAGTGCCTAATTCTATCTCAAGGGTGCAGTTTTTGCACATTTACTCTTGAAAGTCTTTGATCTCCTTGATTTGATGGAAATTATGATCCACAAACTCCTGCACTAAATCACTTAATTTCGTGATGCCATGAATATCAATTGTTCAGACTTACTGAACTCTTATTCTCGACACCATAAGGTGTTTCATACATGTATTAGGTTGTTGTAATTTTCCTGCATATATAAAGGATTTTAGGGAATTCGTTTTGCGTGTGCAAGACGGGCGTGAGGAAAAACTTGTACTCTTCTTCTCCATTATAACGAAAACCTGTCGAGTGGACGCAGTTCTCATATTGAGGAAGAAGTAGCATTAATCTATGCGTTCTTTTCTCTCGAACATGTAGATTAGGACTTAATCCATATCATTAATTACCCCACGCAAGATCAGGTGAAGCCAACATCATTATTCTCAATCCTTGAAAGTGTAACAATTAATAAACTGTAATGAATATGTTATTCACCAAATACTAGTGCAATGCTTTTTTAGACATTATCAGGGTTTGAAGCAATAGAGACAGGGCCAAAGCTGGAAAAGATTATGTTTGTTGGGATCAATCTTTCTTCAAGATTATGACACTTGCAATAAATGTACCACTAGCATTGTTCTAAATTTATTTACAATAATGTTTAGTTTATCGAGAAAGACCCCCACGTCTAGCTAGATTGCCAGGTGTGATTCTCTATCTTAAACCTGAAAACCAGTTTCCTGATTAAATTCTTGGTATCTGATACTAACTTATGGCAGGTAATCCTTTATGGTTATATCAAATGATTGGAAGTTATTTGATGAAAACTCAGATGATATTGATAATGATTTCTGGTCGATCTTGAGATTTTTTTTTTTAAGGTTCCGACAGGCTGCAATTCTTTGCATAAATTACTATTCTCTGAGTTGTACCGGTCCCATTCCATATTTTTTAATACAGGATGGGACCAGTTTATACGTGCTAATAATTATTGTTCTTGTGGTTTTAAAATTTTTTAGACATGGTTGTCTACGTATAAATGTCTCTCTACATTCCTTCACATTTTCTACACATCGAACAAGAAAACCTGAAAACTCTTCTCTTTTGTGCTTCTAATTTGCAGCAGAAAAAAATGGAACCTGTGGGAGCAATGTATGAAGGGGAATGGGGCTCCTTTTACGGAATGTACTCAGAAGAGGCTGATTTCATGGCACAATTGCTTAATAACTGTGCAATTCCTAGTGAATCAAATGTGAAAGTTTCTGGTGTTGATGAAAGTACAATGTACTCATCAGATGGAACCAATACTAGTGTGTATTCATTTTTGCAACAGAGTAGTTATAGTGGAGGCAGTAGCATTCTTTTTCCCTCTTCGAGTCCTGAAAACTACTACCCAGGTGACGAGCATCAAAATCTCACAACTAATAGTAGTTTGATGTCGATCGATTATTTTATGATAGAGGGTAAAGACAATCATTCCCGAGTTCAAGCACTCACAAACGATGCAATGAATGGAGATGAATTCCTGAACCAGGATATGAGCAATGGCAGTATAGATTCTAGTGAAAACATGCCAGAAACTGTTTTTCAAGGGAAGAGTTTGCAGCTTGGAATGCCAATGCCACAACCATGCGAGGAGGATAAAGTCAATAGCTCTTCGGAGATGTCCAAGAAAAGACCCCGGATCCCCGGTGAAGTAAGTATATACCATTAAGCATCTTTATATTACATTTTTGAATTTTACTCCCAATGCCTATTTTATCCTTTTATATTAAATGTAACAATTGATTCAACCACTTTTTTTGACTGATTCAAAGGATAGTAAGGACAATTTACATGAAATAATGGAATACAAAATTTAATATGTACAATGGTTTCTATCAAAATCTGATGAAATCCAAAGATAAAATCGATACCAGAGGGTCTAAACATATCCTTTATTCATTAAGTGTTTAGCAATTTGATACAGAGGATTTACCACTTTGTTTCAACTGTCGTTCTCAAAATGCAGGTCCAAAAGAACAGGAGAAGCATGAAGACGAAGAGGGTTTTGAACCTTGACAATGATGAAGTTAACAATAATGTTGTGCTACACAGGCAAAGTTCGAGCAGGTGCTACTCAGAGGATGAATCTATTGCTTCACACGAGTTGAATGAAGTGGCTTCGAGCTCAAACTCAAAGGGAAGTGGGAAGACACGAGACAGTAGGGGATCGGTTACTGATCCTCAGAGCCTCTATGCTAGGGTAACTACTTTCTTATTCTTGGTGATTCACTATTTCTCGAAGATTGATCTCTCCCACTCAAAAGGAAATGATCTTATGGATACTGATGATCATTTTCTTTTTCCTATCTTGCAGAAAAGAAGAGAAAGAATTAACGAGAGGTTGAGAATCTTGCAGAACCTCGTCCCAAATGGAACTAAGGTAAGCATCTACAGTTAAATGAAACATCATAAAATTCCCCGTAAATTTAGGGCTGCTTCGTATTTTTGTTTTTATTGCTGTATGTTGTTCAATGCTAGATATACTCAAATATCTAAAGCAACAATGTCCTTTATTTTAATAGGTTGATATAAGCACAATGCTTGAAGGAGCTGTCCAGTATGTGAAATTTTTGCAACTTCAGATCAAGGTAACAAAAATCCTCTTTCATAGCATATTTAATAACATATTTTCTTTCTCGTCTGACTAAGACGATCAAGGTTCATCGCTTCATTCAAATTAAAGTTGGAAAAATAAAGGACTTGGAATCCTAATGCTGGATTTACATTTTTTGCATCTGCAGCTTTTNGAGCTCTGATGATCTATGGATGTATGCACCCATTGCCTATAATGGAATGGACATTGGTCTTGACCTCAAGATTGGCACTCCAAAATCATGATCCTGGAATATGGAGGCATAATGGAGCCTGATTTTCTCTGTTAGATACACATATATGGTATAAACAAGTGGTTTCCTTTTCTGTAGGGCCGTGAAATTTGAGCACCAAAATGGCACAATGAGAATAGAACACAAACGAGGAGAGAGAATGTATCGAATGAGGAGAGCGAAAAAAGGGTCTTTCAAATGGAGAACCTAGAAAGTTGTCGTTTTGATTCACAGCTTAAAAA
>CAIGRT010229645.1:0-21406 GCA_903798405.1 Fraxinus platypoda
GTTACCAAAAAGATTATAAAATGGCGTATGCACTATATATAGCTCTACATTTACGAGAAGATAAGATGGATGCATCAGTCTAACAATGCCACGAACCTATGCCAAAAGGCCAAATGCTTCTATTTAGCCTATGTTTAATTAATTATTTTGAAAATTTTGAGTTTTGAATAGTGATTTTTTAGAAAATGTATGGTTAAAAGGTATGAAAAATATTTTATTGTATAAATATGATTCAAAATAAGCATGAGAATTAAAGAGTTTCGAAATAATGGTTGTCAAGTAGGGGATTAAGTTTTACATGTCGTGTTCAATAAATTTGATTCAACGCAGGGTTTTAATTGTTATTGTTATTTTGTACATAAGTTATTAGGTTATGTTTTGCACATCAAAGAAATCAAAAATTATGAATAAAATTAAAGGAGATAATCAATAAAGGAGCTAGGATCTTCATGCTTGGGAGTGAGGGATTTTTAGGAGGCAAAATATTCATATATATTATGTATACATATTAAAGAAATTTCAATGTTTTATTTCAAAAATTTCAAATTATTGCGGAGGTGATCGTCACCCCCGCCTCATTAGTTCCTTCACTAGAGACAGTACAAAGCCCATGTTTGAGCCCCAATTTTTTTGAGAAAAATGAGTTTTGTAATAATGATTTTTCGATAATGTCTGGTTAAAAAGTAAAGAAAAGATTTGAGTTTATGTGTAAAAAATTTCTATAGAATAATATGCGGTAGAAAATGAGTTTTGATAAAAATAGCGTTCAAACAGGAGCTAAGTAAATAGTATTAGGGTGGATTAAAGGTGATAATATCTATAGGTTTTTTTATTCAAATGAATTTTACTTGCAATATCTTTATTATCAGGCCAAAACTTGCAACCCTACTTTCATATTATGTTATTCAGATAGCTTAATAAAGAGAGATAAATAGCATTCTTTTGAGTAAAAAAAATTAAAAATATTATTCAACCTTAATCCACCCTAATACACTACATAATATCTCTCTAATTTTAATTTAATTCCTTGTATAGACTAATTCAGTGTACCAAACATTAGAATAGTATGTAAAGTGACTATTTCAAATAATAAACTACATCATTAGTACTTTATTCGCACACACGATCGACAATTGTCACTCAGAATAACACCAACGACTAATATTTATGGCACTTATAACCTATTGTGGCTGAGCAGATCATTCCTTGTACTAGATCTAATGATTGGGCTAAACATTTTCTTGCAGATGTCATCCAACGAACTTAAATTCATGTACTACGTCACCCATAACTAATCTTCGTAAAACTCGATTGACTCTACCCCAAGATTTTTAGATTTATACATGAAACTTTACACATTAAAGAAGACTCAACCAACAAATGACCACCAAGTTGAGATGGTATGGGCACAAAAGTACAAAGATTACTTTTGAAAGATTGTGTGCTTAAAGATGCATGGATCTTTAAACATTAATGCACACACAATTATGTGCATGTACTGGATTCTGTTGCAAATGTTGGAAGTCAATTATAATTATTTTTCACACAAGTTGCTACTTTGTAGGGCATGATCTCTGCTTTATTACCACAAATTAATGGATAGATCAATTTGATCCACAAATGCTTGATTCTTTATCCTTTCGTACATAGTGTTTGGACATGGAAAATGAAAGGGAAAGGGAAAGGGAAAGGAGAAAGCGGAAGGGAAAGAATAAGGGACATGAATCTTCTAATGACGTGTTAAATCATTTCGAATGATGTAAGAAAATGGAAGGGGATTATTTGTTCCTGTTTCGCGCGTTTTGTCGCTTTTAGGGTGTCAACAATTCCCTTGTTTAATAAGGAGTTTAGATGAATGTTATGGCTAGCTGATTATGTGGTGTATACAAGCAACTATTGTCTTGTTCAATAAAAGATGACAAAAGCTTTAGAGGGGAAAAAAATAAAATTAAACGGAAATAGTAGATTTAAATAGGGTAGGCAAAAGAATAGGAACCAATCGAATTTTAGTCGCTTTTACTTAAATTTAAATGGTTTTGGTTCCTAGAATGAAGAGTTGATCATTTTTTGTTCGATTTTAGTTCTAGTATCTAGAAATCGAGAATCGATTCTGAACCAGTTTTTTTTAAGTACCGACTCTATAATATACTGACCACCTAAATAATTGAAGACCCACTAAGCATTGATATAACAATGACAAATGTCATATGAAAATAGAAAGAAAAAAATTAATAGTAAAAATGGCATTAAAATTTGCCTGAAATTATTTATATTTAAATTTTGTTATCCATGAAAAGCTGGACACCCTCCCAATAAATGTGCCAAACAATGATAATAAATACGCACAATATTTTCAATAGAGTAATGCTATTCATCCCCATTGGAGTTACAAACACAGTTTATGTGGCGTTAATGTGACATTAAATGATGGGTGAAATTAAATAAGTCATTTAATTTCACCTTTCAAATAACATATCATTTAGAGTCACATAAACTGTGTTTGTAACCCCACTGGAGATGAATAACATTACTCTTTTCAATATTGGAAATACCCAAAAGTTTTCTTTTCAGGTAATATTTTCATCTTTTTAATTATTAATCCGACGCGGGTGTGAGATTGTGATTGGCCAGTTTTCATAAGAGAAAAACCTAATTGGTTAGGGTTCATACATGAATCACAACAAAATATTACCTAACCATCTTCAACTAACATAATATAATATTATGGTTTATGATTTATTTATTTATTTATTTTTTATGATAGTGAATCTATTGTACTAAATTATACACTACTTATGGGCTAGTAGTTGGTGCATACGTGGTTAAGTACATATTTTAATGAAATGGAAGTATTGTCACCCTTGACCAAATTAATACTTACAAAAACTAATTAAGGCGGAGCATACATGAGGGTAGGCATTTCTCATAGTTAATTCAAAGTATAGCCAATCGTGTAGTAGTTGGAGTGAATTTTCGGGTCTGGTCTTAAGTGAAAAAAGTGTAGGAGTTTGATTACGATTATCCTATTAATTATAACGTTTGGGAGAATTTGTTGTGTAGATGTGCATTACTTGGTATTTGAGCTAGATGTGTTGTGCTCGATTCTCCCGAAGAGGGAAGAGCTAAGCAATTATCACTTGAATATGAGTGTGGCTCCATCTTCGGAAAGAACTCTCAAAGTAAGGTCCAAAAGCATAGTACTTTTCAAGAATTTAAAGCCTTCAGGAATTAATTCGTAGAAAAAGAACACGTAAGAATTACAGAAGCTCATCTCAATACGAGGCTATATCATCTTTCATCGCTACAGTGGAAAATCGCACAACCCATCCTATCTAATCCCTCTCTCTCTCTCTCTCTTATGAAAGTAATACAAAATTCTAGTGGTCATTTCGCACAGTGACAATAATTAAACTTCACAACTTAAAAAAAGACTTGTGATAGATTCTCAAGTCGATCTTAGATATTCAAGAGTTTAATTACGTCGCTCCTCCTAACTACAACTTTTTTGGAAAAATTAGTTGTATGTGCATCCATAATAATTAATTAAGCATAATTCTCTTGATCATACTTGGTTACAGCTAGCATTTGTCTTGTTGTGTGTGTGTGTGTGTGTGTGTGTGTGTGAGAGAGAGAGAGAGAGAGAGAGAGAGAGATATGGTAACCCTACTGTTAACAAGATAGACTTGCAAAAATTGTTTGCTAACACAAAAAGGGATTTTGATGATTCTCTCGATCCATAAACACCCAAAAGTCTACTTTTTGAGTGGAATTGACATCAACTTATAATTGTTTTTTGATATATCGGCTTGGTACGTGGATTGCAATGGTCAAGTCAAGGATATCAACTTGATATGCTAGACAAAACCAAATATATCATGAGCTTCCTAGAAGTCGGCTCATGAACTCTACGGCCTATAACTCACCTTTTTTATTACTAGTTGCACAAATAGCTTATTTTCAATAATTGAGATTGTTTAAATATTTAACGAATCCTCACGCGACCCTTATACGTTTAGAAAGTTAATTTTTATTCCAAATTTAAAAGGGTGACTAGAAATTATAAGTCAACATATTTTTATGAAAGTTCATGAAAATTTGGACGGTTTCCGTTTACGACTGAAAACATAATACTGACAATAGGGTACGGATTATTACTCGTCAAAATTTGAATTTTCGAGATAGCTTAACACTCCATGTGACATAGAATCGAGTAATTAGTGCGTAATCTTTTCAAGATTTAGAAATCAAATTTGGTGGCTTTACATTAAGACATCATGCAATGAGACTTGAATTCTTATCTTTAAAAATTCAAATGCCTAAAATTCCTATGTGCTTGAAAAAACCAGGTTTGTGTTAGCAGTTTGGGAAAACCATGAAATACAACTTGGTATTGTATACTTGATGTAACCCTACGAAACAAACAAAAATATACAACTATAGAAGGACCCCGGTGGTTTCCTCACTAGATAGTGTAATGGGGTATGGTCACATTATATAAAACAAAAAATAATCAATTATTTTTGCTTATAATTATAATATATACCCCACCATGCAATATTGCCATTTTTGGTGCCACTTTTATTATGGGGGTGGAAATCACTCCAAATCTACTTTTTTTGATGATGTCATATATGTATCAAATCCAATGACCTAATTGAGAATTTTAATAATGATTTTCTTAGTCCGTATTTGGTACAGATTTTTCAAAACTCGTTTTCCCTTAAAAACTCTTTTTCAACTATGCGTTTTTCAATAAAATAATTTTGCACGTAAGTAAATAATTTTTTTCCAATTTTTTAATCACATATTTTTCGAAAAATCACTTTGTCCAAAATCTATTTTTAAAAATGTACATCGAACGGGCCTTAGTCGATTGATTGGGAGGTGTCCTTAGGTTACTAGCAAGAGTTCATAATCAATCTTTGAAGTACTTTATTTAGTTGATGACAGTCTAAAAGTTAAGTTACTTTTGTTAGACAATTGAGATATTTCGTTTTCTTAACATTATCATATTTTAAAGAGAAACTTTATTAAGACAAAAAAAATACGTAGTGGGTCTTTTAAAAAAATTTCGTAAGACGAATTCTTTATTATATTGCGTCTTTTTTTTAAATTATGTGATGTCAAACACTCGAGGTGATGGTATCACAATTTTGCATGACGAATATGATGTAGGTCTTTCTCGACTACATGATCTCTTCCTAGCTGAAACAAAGATGGTAGAAAGATGTTATTGCTTAACATAGTCGATGATCTTGAAATTTAAAATGACATTAAGATAGTACAGTAGTCGATGTTTATTCAGCGTGTTGACTACAAAACTATTTTAATAAGATTAAAATGAACATTAGTTTGTTTATCAGTACAAATTATTTTAACAAAAGCTTGAAAGAACGCTAATTTTTTCTTTTGCTTAAAAAAAAGCACTTCACGAACATTCCTTCACGTTAAAATCCTACATTTGTATACTAATTCCTTGTGCTTTTCATTTATCCAAAGAATATAAATGTGAGTTGGACTTCGATTCGAGTATCTTGTAATCGAATCCACCTTTTTAAGGTTGGAAAAAAGATACGTAATGTGGTAACTACCTAACTCACTCTTTTCCGTCATTTCGTTAGGAAACAAACACTTGTAACTAACTAAAGAGAGATACAAAATGATAACAAATTTTTTTTTAAAAATAAAAAATAAAAAAAAGCCCTTTGAAGCATCCTTTTTCGTTAAAATCCTACATTTGTATGCTAATTCTTCATACTTTTTATTTTAATTTATTTGAAGAAGATAAGTTGTTCTTGATTCGATACATCTTGTAATCGAAACCATCTTTTTAAGGTTGGGAAAAAGATGCGTTCGTGTTGTGCGGTAACAAACCAACTCTTTTCCGCCATTTCGTTAGTAAACAAACACTCGTAATTAACTAAAGAAAAATACAAAATGATAGAAAATATTTAAAAATAAATGAATTTAATACAATTAGGTAACGTGGCAGTGACTCTTTAATTAATAGTTAATTAAGCACTGTTTCGATCACTTTCATTCCAAGTCACTCTTCGACTTTACAGATAATATATGGCTGTTTTTGCAGGCACTCTCACTTCTTTAAATTGCACAAAATTAATATATTTTTTTCTTTTTTTCATAAATTTAATGTAAACTCTAAGCTGTCATGTTTTATGTCCCATAAATAAGAGTTGACATGCAAATGCAGACACGTGTTTAGGTTCTGAATTGAAAGTACACGTGCACGTACGTAATACGTACAATTTTCGTATAAAAATAATTAGCAATTATTTATGTAATTTTGTGGGAAAAAAAATAATTAAATGAAGTCAAAACTAATAAATGCCAGAGTATTTAAATTAAGTCAACTAATCATGTTTGTTGTATGTTTCTTTTTAATTAATTCTTGATGTAATTAACAGACAAGAAGTCAATTTTCAGTACTAGATATGCCACATTTAATTAATTTTACTTGGTGGACGAAGGTTCATAGTTCTAAATTTTACGATTTTATTTAATCAAAAGAAACTTTAGATGAAGTCGAGGAATTCCGTACCTTGATGTCATCTGATGTTACGATCTCTTTGCATGCACTTATCTGCGGGATTTACTCGTCAAAACTATCTATAAATATATAGCAATGCTATTTGTACAACTAAATGTTGACACACAGGTTGACATACACTCACAATGGAGGGGTCCACTTTTTTTTTTTTTAATTTTTTAAACATGCGGACCCCACAAGCATGTGAGAGGTTGTCAACCTCGATTGTCAACCTCTTATGTACAAATAGACTTATTGATAAATATAGGGCTAAATAATCTTGTGGGTGAACAATTTGTGTTTATTTATTCATGTTAATGCTTTATATAGTTAGGAATTTCCATCTATCAAGATACCAATTCATGAATTAATAAAATAAATTGTTTTTATTGAATCATAAGCTAATTTATTTAATTTCATATTTAAAAGCTAATAAAAAATAATTTTTTTGTAACATATATAAACTTTTAAAATTTGTTAGGCTAAAATCATCATTTAATATTTAGTCTATTTTAATCACATTTAGGTAAGACAATACCTAATTAACCTCAGCGTCTTAGGTTAGCAAACCTTGATAATGCATGCAATTAAGGTAAGACTAAATTATTTTTCAACAAATCATACTTAATATATTGTTTGACCTTGAATTTATAATAATTGCGCCTATGTGCGAGTTGCTTATTTATTTATTTATTTATTTATTTATTTATTTTGATGTAGTCAAATGAGATTTGATTTGACTAGATTAGAGTCTTGAAATTGATTAATTATTATTGAAATTTGTGATTAAATTAATTAATTAATTAATAACAAAGACAGAATTGGTAGGTATGAGTTCTAGGACCAAGTGCTACTATTATTAATTTATTTAAATTATGAAATGGATTAAATTAAATAAAAATTCAATGAAACTTCGAGATGTTTACTATACTCATTATACTTAAATAATCGGTTATGATATTATAGTTTAATTTTTCTTTTCTAATTTAGGACTTAATTGAATAATATAGTAAATTTTTTTACTTTCGTTTTTATCGAGTATCATACAAATTTTTGTTACGAAGCAAGTCATTGTAATTCGCAAATAAAAAATGCTATAGAGAATTTATATTTCATGAATTTTTTAAACAAATCAATTTCATCGATAAAATAAATAATAGGATTCAAAAAAAATGAAAAAGAAACATAAATTTTTTTGTAAAAAGATTAATAAAAATAAGAAAATTACTAATTTGAATTTCTATTTTTAATATTCAAATAAATTGACTATACTCACAGCCCATTAATAAGTAGGCCGGCCTATTAATAGGACATGTCATCCAATGGTTCAGAAGTACATGTATTTTTATGGAAGCCCATGGGCTTGAAAGGCCCATCAAGTCCATTTCACTGCCATTGAGTTCTCAAACTTGAGTGGAATAGGTGAAAACTACTTGTTTGGTTTATTTCTAGTGTTAATCGCCGATTGGTTTTGCTACGAATCATATTTTTAGAAGAATCTGCTACTTTGAAAAAGCAGGATTTATAAATTAAAAATAGTGACCGCAAAAAAAGCAACCGTTACACTAGTCGACGCCCATTTCTCGTGAAAGTATCGAATATAAATCTCAATAAGTTACTCTACAACGTGATTGTGTAAGTGAAACTATGCATCAAATTGAAAATCCAAACACGGGTAAAAATCGTTTTTGTTAAAAGCAAAAGTATGAATGTAATGGGATGTTACATTTGCTTTGTGTCATAATTCGTCCGGCCAAAAATATTATAAAAAATGCAAATGAACCCCACGTAATTATTAATGAAAATCGATTTTTGACAAAAAAGTTGAGACGGACTTAGGATCTTAATATACAAGATACGAGCCAGCTCTAATACGTGAAGATTGAATTGAGCTAGCCTAATAGTCTACTTCGACTATCCGACCGAACAAATGCCATAACATTGGATCGACATGACATTAAAGTGTCATTTGGTCTACTTGCTATTCAAATTATCATCGAAATCTTTCCAATGATAAATAATAGGAAAATTTTGGGCACTATTTCAAGAACTTGTACAATTTTGCACACCACTAACTCGGCAAAAATGTCATAGATCCAAGAACATAAAAAAATATTATATTTCTTAAATCTCGTACTATCCTAACAACAAAACATGATATTATACGAGTAACAATCTTTACTTGAGAATGAATTCTCTATATTCTTTATTGGTTTTGCGTGTCCAATGACTACAAAACTAATCGTAGAATTCTAATATATGAAATTGTGAATTCGACAGGTTGTCGATCCCCCAAAAGACATGTGGAGGACTAATAACACAATATCGGTGCCATTAAAGGCTTCATCAAGCATAACATATTCCAACTCAAAAGTTAAGGAAATAAGATTAGCAGACTTATTGGTGCTTTACTATGTCACAGATTATTCAGAAAGCCAGTGACTAAGAAATATAATTTTAGAAATATAGATAGATCACTTCCACTTCTTGAATTTCCCTCCGTGTTTCTTGCCATATTTTCCGTGCTTGCCATGCTTAATCTTGCCATGACCATAGTAACCGCCTCCGTAGCCATAAGGGCCTGGACCATGAGCGTAGTGGCCGCCACCATGGGCCATGCGACCGGCACCTAGGGCTGCTGCTGCTGCTGCAGCACCACCAGCCAGCAGTGCTCCTGCACCAGATCCATACCCTGAAAGTCATATGTAAAGCATCAGAGTCGAGGCACGGACTCTTTCACGAGAAGAAATTCAACTAAAGTTGTGTGCAAAGTGGTACGGAGGATATCACACAAGCCAGTCAAGTACTGCTTATGACCTCTGTTTCCGTAAGTTTGTGCATATGTGAGAGTTTCGCGTTCCAGAAAAGATGTATCTTTTATTTAACGCCAGATACCAGAAAAGATGTATAATACAAAACAACGATGCCTCCCGCATGCCAAGGACAATATTTATGTGCCCAAAAATTTATTACTGATTCTCAATAAAAAAAGTGAATCTAAAAATACATACTTCCGGCGTCAAATTAATCAATTCATCTAAAATATCTGAATCAGAGATGAAAATGGCATCATATCTGTCAATTCAAAGAACTATCCATCTAATGCAAGTTTTTAAAATAAAAGAAAAATAATCCATAATCAGAAACTTTTTGAGGTTGAGCACAAAGGAAAAGGTAAGAAAAGGTGGGGGAAAAAATGCAGAGATAAATATATAATCTAAAAACCCTGTTAAGCAAGGCAACCTTGTTGTACCAACACCAACACCAACACCAACACCAACACCATTGTCATATACTACAAAACTGAAGAGAGGAATTGCCTCATTCGACAAACGCTACTTTGGATACGAGAGTTTTCTAAGTTACTTTCCTATATTATTAGCATACCAAAAACAAAAAATAAAATCAAACATATTCAGAATCAATAACAGTACCTGAGTGATGTCCAGCTGAACCTGGGTAACCTGACTGGGGATATCCTGATGAAGGGTATCCATGTTGGGGATATCCTGATGAAGGGTATCCATGTTGGGGATATCCGGATGGAGGATAACCCTGTGAAGGGTACCCTCCAGGAGGTGGATACTCTTGTGGAGGGTACCCTCCAGGTGGTGGATACTGTCCTGGGGGATACTGCGCCGGGGGATACTGGCCGTAATGAGAGAAAGCCCCTTTGTCCTTTCCACCTCCCATTTTTATTTTTTCAATTCAAATGTAGAACTACCTAAAAGATAAACCATGTCACTGTAAGGCTATGCGCAATATTCATATCAATGAATCAGACAAAGGGAACCACATTGAATCGGAAAACAAATTACACAGATTAGGAGCATTTTGATGCATTCAGGGCAATCCAGTTAGCGATAGTGATTTTTTCAATCGGAATAACCAGAAAATGTAACTAAAATCATCAATAAGGAAAAAGAAGTTGCCCCACAGATTTTACAATCTGCAAGCAAATATGCAGGCTAAGACCAGCAGGTGTGAACCTAGGTGAGGTACCTTGTGAATATTTTCCTTTAGTTACTCACTTAACAGACACAACTAGGCTTCATGTTGAACCATATGACACTAACAAAACACACACAAAAGAAACATAATTTAAAAATGTAGAAACCATGCAAGAAACCAAATTGCTGATACCAAATAACAGAGCAGGGATTCAGGGAGATCGCAAGGAGGAAAAGGTGAGAGGTGAAGGTCCTAAGGAAAAACGCAATCTAGCTATTCAAGCACACTAACCGCCTAGTTCCTTCAAATCTTGAACGATAATAGCATGAGAAATTACTAAAGTCGAGCATCCCCCGTTTTAAAAAATTGTAGAGTTTTCAAGTTTAATCAAGTCTAATATTGGGCACAAATTATTTAAAAAAAAAAAGTATAGCACAGTTTCCACTTTCCTCATTTATTTGCAAGGGGAACAAATATTTTTCTATAAGAATGTAATTTAGAAGTATTTTCCATTTACATTAACTGAATTCGATAAACAAATCACCATCACCTTTAATTTTCCCTAAAAGGTCATTCATTAAGCATAAATTTAGTGGAAAATCTAAATTTGCTGCTGCTATAAATAGATCACCCAATGATCTTTCATTAAGAAAAAAATTTTAAAAAAAATAATAGCCTCCATACTCGAAATTTTCCATCAATCATTCTTCCCAATTTCCCATACCAAGAATATGTTAAGATTTGAAGTTCCATCTTAAAAGGTCAACCTTGTTAAGAGGAGTAGTCCAAACTCTTATAAATTAGTCTATATTTTCATCATTATTTGATGTGGGATTCTATCCCTTAACATGTTGCCGCAAGATGGTGTCTCATTTGAGCAGACCAATCTTAAAATCCGTGTGCTCAATTTTTTTTTAGTCTTAATCGGATTGAATTGCTCGTTGGAGCTTAACCGGTTCTAATACCATGTTAAGATTTGAGGTTTCATCTTAAAATGTCAAATTTGTTAAGGGGAGTAACCCAAACTCTTATAAACTCTAGTCACAACAAATTAAGCAGCCCCTCGATCTCTAAATAAACAGAAATATTTCATTGCACCTTAAAAGGATTCTCCATAACACTACTTTCTCAAGAATCAAGAAAAACAGAAACTCCATCGTTTTGAACAAAACCCAGTAAATCTAATCACGTTATCAAGAATTCCAACCACAAAATGTTAAAAATCAATCAAAATTGATCCTGAAACGCATGATCATATCGTATCCCTCGACTTACAACTATGAAAGTATTACACAATAACCAGATCCACACAATCTTTTACAAAGAAATATCAAATTAAAAGTGTGTGAAATAGAGAAAGGAAGAATCGCATCACCTTGAAAAGCTTTCCTATTTGTGCGTAATACTGCAAGAAAACGAGTGAATACAGGAAGAGTAGATGCACAAGTATTTAGACTTTAGTGCATGTATTTATAGTGCATGAGAGAATGTTCTGATGCCATGCTTTCATTAGACGCTGGCATGGTGTATTGCCACGTGTTGCGGGCCCTACCCGACCCTGGTCCCTAAAAATTGGAGTCGGGTCAACAAGGGAGCTGAGCCCATTGAAACCCCTATCAAAATATATGCTTTGTTTAGCCTCCGTTTAACCCCTATCAAACCCCTATTAAAATGAAAAATATGACCGTTATTCATCACATCAATATTTAAATTCAAATTTTCTATCTCTTATGTGGACCCCAATAACGATTATATTTTTCATTCTCATTCTACAATAATTTGACTCAAACAGGGCCTTATTAATTTCTCCAAAGTAAGCTCATCAAGTCACTATTTTATTTTAATTCAGGGAAGGTTTATTTTTGTTCGATACACAATTATTCATTTTAAATACCCAATTTACATTTTTTTTCTATAATTTTTCGTTTGTATGTAAGTCTGAACAAAGGGCATGTTTGGATTGTGTTTGAAAACACATGTTTTTGTTTATAATCCGTTTATTACATGTTGACACCTCAAACAAAGTACGGAGGCATAAACAGTATTAACCGAGATCATTAGACCCGGTCGAGGCCTTAAATCGTTCGTTTGGCAGATCGATGTGCTTTGTTGCTAAATGATGCTTTGGGAACCGAGACAAAAGCCGCTTCGACTACACCTCATCGACCGAGGTGCGAATATGTAGACTCGTGGATATTCAATATGGCTCTTTTAAATTGATCTACATGGAAATAGTGAAGAAGCCCTATACGTAAATGGATTTGAGATGATCACTCTTTAAACGACATCACAAAATCAAAGTTTCCAAGCAACTGTAATCTTATTTAAAATGATTAAAAGTTGAGAAGCATTTTTCATGCCATTTTGCCAATTGCCAAACGACTTTTTAGGCATACAGTAGCAGCTATACATGCAAAACTAGATCAGCAAAACCTCAAACAAGCTTCTAGCTCTTGCTCGTCTTTGCAACTATATCCAAGTTGGTATGCTCGAGCTGAAACACGTAAATGCCATCAGTCAAAAGAATAACGTTCACGAAAACACTTCAAGTTTAGACAACCATTAAAATGAGTTTTGAAATAATAGTTTTTTTTTTTTATTTGGAGAATGTGCGGTTAAAATGTAAGAAAAAATTTTGAGTTTAAGTGCAAAATATTTTATTGGGAGAACGTGGGGTTGAAAATGAGTTTTGAGAAAAAAAAAAAAAAAAAAAGATATTTGTTTTAATGGTTGTGGAACAGGGGCTTAGAGATGCTACAAGATTCGTACCAAAACGGCCAGATCCCATAAATGGCTCTGCTTCATCAGTAGCACCACCTTGCTGCTGTTCCTGAATTTTCACCCCCATAACACGAGCATCAGATTAAAAGACGACAAATGGAAGGTCGAGGTCAAAACATCATACTACACTAGTTCGATAAGAATAAAAGAATAATTGCATTTGATGTTTATCATCTAGTCAAAAGCACATATGATTTATTAATTTGAATCATTCCAAGGGAATTTTTTAAATGCGTATTTCCTTGAGATGCTTTTTCTATTTGCAAGAAAGTGGACATCAAGGATAGAGAGATCTGCGAATTAGATAGCAAGACAGGAATCTCATAACACCGTACAAGCAAAGGCAAGAAAAAAGTACTAGTGCAGAATAGGAAAATATCTTACAGCATCAGGTTCCATTTCAGCTGGTGACAGCAATCTGTCAAAACAGCGTCCAGAAATGACGCAAACCAAGAGCTCATTCATGGGATCCGGAATCACTTCTCTGCAAGTGTCATCGCAAACTATACAAACACGAGGAAAAACCGACAAGCTTCAAATATCCGGTTAACAAATATCAAGGATAAAAAAAAAAATTGTTTTAATAATATTTATCACTGCTTCATATTTTCCAAAAACAATAGGTCAGTTCTTACCATGAACATGCCCAGTCTTCTCACAAACAAATACATCACCAATTTGATAGTAAGTGCAACTTTCCCCAGAGCAAGCATGATCAGCTACCACTGTGTCAGCCAGGCCTCGGCTACTCTTCCATGTAGATACTTGATCGGCAAGTGTCTTGTCGAGAATTATACGGTCATCATTCACCTTAACATCAAATAAGTAGTTGAACAAATAAAAAAAAGTCAAACACACAACATAATCTTACAGAAAGAATGGAAATAAAAAACAACCATAGAAATTTAATTAATTGCCAGAATTTTGTTGGTCATTAAATTTACACATGATAACATTGTCATGTATTGGATTCTTGAAACACTTAATGTCAGTTAAGCATATCCAATCCACTTTCCATTTACTTTCATCCTTCATTTGAAAAATTTATATGAACGTCCAGCTATCAGCATGGGGCCATGTCCCTGCCCATGTTCGGGGAGGGACAATCAAACATTCGGACTCTGGAATGGGTGCATAGGCGAAGCCTAGGATGATTAATTGATCATAATTTAATTAACGTCTTAAAAGACGGGTGGGGAGAAGTAAGAGATATGTAAATAAACATATTCTTAGTAATAAATTTTTATAGGTCAATAATATGGTTACTGTAACATACAACAATAAGCAAACCAAAGAAATATTATGTTAGAACCCATGTGAACAATACACATTAGGGAAAAATGCCTAGAATCGGAAGAGTCTCTCCCTTTCCTTCCCCCAAGCATGAAGAAATTACTAGGTGAATATTGCATATCAAGACAAAGAAGTAGCCTGATATGAAATTATGAGTCAAAATGTAGTATTTGAATTAAGATGTAATATAGTCAGAAACACTGCATTTGTTAATCAATCCATTTAATGTGCCACAAACATATCACCAAACGGCAATGGCTGTTTACCTGAGAAAGAAGAGGTGCTTGGCTTCTCTTTGCCACCTGCATTTGGATGTAATATTCTTTAAATTCAGAAGGGCAACCCCTAACAAACTCTGCCATATCTTCTTCATCACGCTGCAGGATAAAAGAATAACATGCACATTAAAATTCAATCTGGATAAGTGTCTCAAAAGTATCCGTCACAAAGTTCGAAATATTCAGAAGTATGGATTGACTATGAAGCTATTAGAAAATGTGAATAGAAACAAGTGGTAGTAGCACTTCATTTAGATTCTCTTTCTCCCTCTCTTCCCCTCCCTATTCCTCTGCCCACATTCAAAAATAAACTCAAACAAAGCCCTTGCACATGCACCTAATGGTACAGGAGATTGAATTAATGATAAGAATGAGATATTATTAATATCAAAAAAGTAATAATAATCATGTGCGAAATAATTAGCTTCAATCCTCCAATTATGGAGGATTGAAACAAGGATAAACACAATTTTATATCACAAAGATTTCATAATTGAAGTTGTAAACTAAATAATAGAATTCAAACTCAAATCTCAAATAACCTGAATGTAAAGCTTCTTCCACGCACATTCCCGTGGCCTTTTTGGAGGCAGCAGACCCCACCTCATGCAATATCTTCACAAAAATACTAAATGTATTATTTTTCTTCAATAGAGTGATAGGATTAGATACATAAGAACATCTTTTTAAGTTGCTAGGTAAAAATAGCCACATTTGAAAAATGGGTCAATTATGGTGAGACGTACAACTTTGCAGGTATAATCAGTATAAATTTTGCAAGCTCATCAAATGCAAAACATCCACTACCACAAGGAAGGGAGGAAATGTGTCAAATACACATGCAAACTAATGGCATTTGCCTTTCTCAAACATTGACTGACTCCATACGCTATAAGATGTACATCACCAAGTACACGGTAACTAGATTTCTTTTGGAATCTTCTAAAAAGTAAATGCTTTAAAAAGTAATGGAAAACCTTATTGTCCTCGCATACACCAGTGACATAAGCAAAAATCACAAGCAATACTGAAACTCCGCAAACTTTCAGTAACAAACGACTGTACAAAATAGAGTTGTATTGTGTAGAAATACTGCACTCCAGACGTTACTGAAAAACATATTCAAGAATTTCAATTTTTACAAAAAAATATACATTCAAAAAATATATAGTTCTTGTTAATACAAGAAACTGTGCTGCATTTATAGTTGTATTTGAAACTCCTAGATCTTCCTATGGAGCATTTTTATTAAGAAGTGAACATCTAAAATGTGGAAGAAGAAGAAAACAGCAGCATATACAAAAACTCAACACCCTCGATGGAAAGAAGGCACAAACCATGAAAGATCAGATGTTGCAATAGCAATAGATATAAACCATGCACGTGAAAACATGGAAAAGTATCAGCTATGGGCGGGGTGGAAATGAATATGTTTACTCACAGGCGACGCCACAAGGACTCGTCTGAAGCAGCATAGCTGAGGAATTTACACACCAATGAGCACGCATTAAGATCCTGCAGTCCAATTATGACAGATGAATGAAGTTCATAATAAGCAGCAACTCAAGAAAAAAATACAGAATCAAAACAGGAAAAACGCACAAATGATAAAAATTTAAATGCAAATCTAGACACCTCTGATGAGAGAAATTTGAGGATGTGATGGAACAATTCAGGAGGGACTTTACTACAAACCCCAGTTTCAATCCTCCTTGACACCGATCTGCTTTCCCTACTCTCCCTGCCATTATTGTTGTTGTTGACTTTAATTATCCCACTATTTTTTGAAGGCAACAAGGCAGCTTCATCTCCCAACTCCAAGGATGATGATGAAGAAGATATTAATGCCCTCGATAATCCCTCATCACTGATTTCACCTTCCTCGACTCTGATTCTCTTTGCTTCTTGCTGTTTCTTCTCTTCCTCTTCGCTCAGCAAACCCTCTTCAACATGCAATCTCTTTCCATTTCTCTCTTCCTCCTCTGCTTTATCATCCTCCAACTTAACTGTCTCCTCCACTGTCTTCAGTTCTTCCTAAAACACATCATCCAAGGGCCACAGTTATGCTCGAATGCACAAGTAAAAATGTATCATACAATAATCTTGTACGTGCATGCTGTAAAAGTTTGTGATTTTAGAACAAAAGGAATCCTAGACTCAATCATCACTAAAGTAAACGTTTAAGGTATACTGGATGTTAAAAATGCACAGATGCCTTCTAGAAGGCAAACACATCCCTTTTGGTTGATAACATTGTTCGAACACGTCAAACACAGATCCCAATCCAACCAAGTGTCCAACATTTCATACACCATCTCAAAATGAACAATAGAAATCCTCATTTTGGACACCTCCAATGCACGTCGTGCATATACACTTATCTAACACACACGCTTATCCAACACTTCAGCACGCCGCATTATAATGGGCAATTTTTCCATGAATCAACATATAACTTGTAAATAATTACTTTCAAATGATAAAACATTAGTGAATCAACAATTTATTCATTAAATATATAAATATATATATATATATATATGTTCCATGGTTAAGCATGATAGCCCTTTTAAACGTACTAGGAATACAAGCATACTTGAAATCAGGAATTTAGGCCAAACCCTAAAATTTTGATCTCTAGATATAAATGTAAATCTTAAGCCTGATAATTTTTATCTTTGATTTACAAGACAACAACTACATAGAATAATCAGAAAAATATATGGTGAAAAAAAAAAAGGAACAACTGGAACCTTGAAACCTCAATTCTTTAAAAAAACAATATAAGGGCTAAATCCGAATTAGGACAATATGTGTATATAGCCTCCTGTAAATTCGCCAATATAAAGTAAAACTAACAAAAATCGATAAAATCCAAGGCATATTAGAGCATAATCACCTCATCGGAGAATTCAGCGAGGACTTCAGATTCCAGGAACTGAGCGAGGACTTCATCCTCATCATCAGACGCCATAAGAATTAGAAAAATTTCAGAAAAATAAAATTGACCAAAGGATATGCATACGCAGATGTATATGTATAGGCGGTGGGAGTTGTCAGGGAGTAAAGGCCACCGGAAAATTCAAGGTGGGATCATCGTCGGATCTGGACCGTTGATTTATGGAAGGTGGGAAAAGCGATGGGATGAAATGAGAGAGAGAAGGAGCGAGATTCGCGTGGGATTCGGCCGCGTGTCGAGGTATCGGGTCGTCAGTTCGGGTCATAAAATTGGGCCGGGTAGGGGCCTGCTGAGTTCGATTCTTTCGAAGAGAGAGCAGAGATATCTAAGCAGGAATCCACACGCGTGCATTGCACGTGGCATTCACAAACAGGAATCACCTTCTCTCTCTCTCTGAACACCCCTCTCCTCTTTTCTGTGGATGAGTTTGAACATTCAGTAATTAGTCCCCGTTTCACCCACCTCATTCCTCGTTAAACTATAATTCATCTTTCTATCTTTTTATCAACCATACATTCTAAAAAAATTTCCTTCTTTCCTAATCACACATTTTTTTAAAAATTACTATTCATATCATTATGACCATGTCTGAGAGTGATTAAAATCCAATTAAAATTGAAAATATAGTCTTTATTGGATCTCACTCGTCTAATAAAAGTCAACAATAACGACTAATTTTTTAATTTTAATCCGATTTTAATCTCTACCGAACACGCCCATAGGCCATAACATGGAAAAATAGGCCAAACTGACGCTTAGTATGATGAATAGCGAGGGCAGAAATGAATCTAAGGTTCTCATTTCAAACTAGCCTCCTACACTGAACCGGCCATTTTAATATGTTATAACTATCGACAAAGTAAGAATGATAAAGAAAGAAATGCATTTTCAGGACACACGATTTAGAATTTTTTCGAGAATGAGTCCCTTCTCTCAATATCATGATCGGGTTGTATTTATTATAGCAAAAATCTTAACATAGCCGTGAGCAAGCCCAGCCATTAACTTGAGCCCGGCCACATAGATAGGTGAAGACGCCATGAACGTCGCATCTCCAACAATTTAATCTTATGCGAGACTAAAAGAAGACTTCCTCCTATCTTGGGGAAGATAAAACAGTGTGTGGCCAAGATTTCATTCCCATAGTAAATGTCAAACAACAGGCCACAGGGTGGTGTGTGGCCTTACAATTTGAGCACAAAGTGTAAAGAACTCCATAGCCAAATCATTGATCAAGGCTTCCATTTCTCATAGAGCTTCAAAACATTGCCAAAGTGCAAAACCCCTGAAAAGCTTCAATTTCATCTTTCAAAGAAGTTGCATCACCGAACATTTAGTCTATGCACAAGATTTTAAAATCACAAATCCAACAGCGTGATAAGAGGACAGAAAGGCATCAAAGATACGAAACGCACAAGGCACATCAATGCACAGAATACCATCCACAAGGATCTATGTAAACTACTAAACTAAAAAGCCTAGCCTAGCCTAGTCAACCTTAAGCAGCCTTTGGGAAGTGGTTGGACAACAATTTTGCAATTTCTGGAAAATCAACCTTTTCCTTGCCATCAAAAATGGTCTTCAATGTGTCATCACAGCAAATCTCTCTCTTATTGGTAGGGTTCTGCAAAATGATGTTTAAATTATTACTACATTCAAATAATCGCAGCAGAAAGCTAAAGAGTAGACAATTTAGAGGTAGAAGACAAAGAAATGGCAGTGTTATCCAAACGTCTGACACTTCACCATTTTCCCAAATATATTCGATTATCAAAAACATCTTGCCTTCTTAATATACAAGAAAGGACATAGATATCAAGCAAATAATTTTGTCAATTCAAAGATTAAAAATACAGAATTTGAATAAATTTTACATGCCAAAAAACATTTTCAGAACCAAGACTAGCATATTGAAATAACTCACAAGCTAGTATCTTGCTGTTAATTCAAACCTATGCAGCTGAAATTACAATGTACAGATAATATCAAAAAATTCAGAAGAGGATACGTGAATTATTTTTAAACATGCATGGAAATGTTCTTCGAGATTGTAGCATGATCACTCCAAATATGGTACAACATTATAGCACTACGGTGCAATACCCATTAATTATTGTGAATGCATGTTTCTAATACCCTATCAGGTTTTGAGCATGTGCCAGTTAAGTGTGAATGCCGAAGAACATGGAAAATACACAATGATGTAGTACTAAACGAAAGCCATCATATATTATTGAATCTTATTAATACCATTTGGGTTTGCACGCACTTGTGCACAAATACACGGGCATCTAATGCCGCGTCTGTTCTGATCCTGCCAGAGCAGGGTCCAAGTGACAAGCATGGAAGTTCTGTGCTCAAGAACAATTATTCAACGTTGCAGTGTTCCAGTACCATATGCACTCAGCATCTCAAAATACATGTATACAATCTATAGACATATCAGCTTTGACCCTAACCCACAAAAAAATTAACAATTTTTGTGTATTCATATTATAATACTATGCCATACCAGCTTTGACCCTGAACATAACAAGGTGCAATTACTGAAGTGTGCTATACAGAAATACTAAGCATAACTTACAAAATTACAGTTTGCAGTACTTTACACTCCAATACTTGTTCCACTAAAACAAAATAGCCACATCAGTTTTGTCCACGGAGGACAGAGTCTGACAGTAATGCATAATACTAGTAACCATCATAAAACCTTAAGAAGATGTTCAAATAACGCAATAAAAATCCAGAACACAAAAAAAAAAAAATAATAATAATAATAATAATAAAATCATAGCTATAGAAAGTTTTAGTATTCGAACGGGGATTTGGACCTGAAGGTTGTGTGATTTAACATACTCCCAGATTTTCTTGACGGCACCAGAGCGGGAGGCTTCGGAGGAACCGATGAACTTCGCAAGAGCAGGGGAGACATTTTGGACCTTGAGTATGCCGGCATTGCCAGATTTGGCCTTTGGAGCGGTAGTGGTGGTGGTAGCTTTAGCAGCAGATTTGGCCGCAGCCATTAGAGATCTGCAATTGCTAGCAAAAACCCTAGATGAAGCCATGATTATCCTAAAATCTGGGAGAAAGCAGAGTTCACTGTTTAGCAGTTAAAACCCGAGAGAGAGAGGAGGGGCTATTATTATAATTGGCCTAGTCAATTGGCCTTTTATAAAATGTGTTAAAAGTTCTATATTACCCTTAATGAAATGACATAGTCTACATTTTTCTTATGAATAGTTTTAAAAATTAGTATCTTATATTTTTTATATTTCGGATCCTAACAAACAAATCCATCATTTGGTCTAATAAATTAGTATAATCTATAATTTTTTGTTTATATTCTGCTATAAATTTTTTATATTCTTGAGATGGTATATCTTTATTTTCTAATTGGGATCTAATATTTTTTATTTTTCCTAACATTCTTTCTAACAAATTATCTAGTCATTTTACAGTATATCCTGACATTTTAATTATCAACTGATAATAAAGTATGCATTATGACAAACATTATCATGTATAATTCCTACGATTCTTTCAAGATCTTAGGAAAATTCTTTTCAGACTTAACAAAACTAATAGTTTTACCTTAGT
>CAIGRT010229675.1:0-11854 GCA_903798405.1 Fraxinus platypoda
CATATTATTCTCTCGTTTTTCAGTATATTACAACTACTAATTGTGTTATTTTTCGATTGGTTTCTTATACAATCGTGTTCTATTTATCTTGTTGGAGGCTCAAACGTTGACATCTCGTGTAATGAGCTCCTCCCACGTCCAGTTTTTGGAGTCATCCTGACCGTTGATCGGCACATACGTGTTGGATTAAGCTTGCGTGTGCACGAGTGAGCCCGGCATCTGTTGACAACATTTTTTGGGGTGAACAGTGATAATTCCACAATGTCTAAAGTATAACTTTTTCTAAAAGAAGATGCTTTCTTCTTTGGAGTTTATATATATACTTGATTAGAATACTTTTGTTTCTTGAAAATGTGATAATGTTATGTACAATACTTATAAATTATCTTTCTAAAAAAATCGAGAATGACCAAAAAGCCAAAAAAAAGGTATAAATAAACAGGAATCCACTTTTAGTCAAAGATTTACAATAATCCACTATCTTAGCTTCAGTTTAGCAAAATTATAAATGATCAAACTTCATATATATATATATATATATAAAATTTCAACCTAAAAGAACTAGACATGGGCCGTGCCCTCATACTCATGGGTACTGTAGAGGTGTCCTAATGGCTGGCATGACCTAGCCCGGTAGAAAATGGTGAGCCCCAAATTGGGCCAGTAGAGCACAGAATTTTTTGCCCCCCTATAGCATTTTAGAGGAGAATTCAAAGAAAAAAAATTGAAAAAAAAAATACAATAAAATAAACCACACATGGCCACTGTTTTGAATTTTCAATAATTGCGTATTTTCACAATGACCCTTTGAATGATAAAAGAAAAAGATGTCCTTGAATAAACAATACAATTTTTTTTAAAAAAATTTATTTAAAAGACAATACTACCATTTCAGTTAACAAGTAAAAACAAACACTAACACTTAAAAATTCAAAATCAACAAACATTTATTTTGGTTTATTCCAACACAGATACAACTCTTTCATTTTTCATCCGTTTCAACCTCAAAATCTCATAAATTGATCAAACGCTGAATAATAAATTTTTATACATCTATTACTTTGAATCGGTAAATATATTTATGTGTGTTTAATTTCGTTCTAGTTAAATTAGTATACGTTTTTAATCAATAAATTTTATTTCGACATAAATTAACACGTAGATAATTTTTTTAAATAGATCTATAATTTTTTAAAGCATAAACAAGAAAAAAAAAATCATCTGCATGTATATTCATGGTAATGATTCCGGCCAATTTTAACAGGTGGTTGTTAACAGCCTTTGACAACCGGCTCCATTACTAGGCTGTTAACGTTTCTTTTTTAATTCTGTTGTCTAGTGATTTGGCCGATTTTTCGACTATTTTTTTCTTATAATTAAAAACTATGTTTCATCGTGCATATATATTTGTAATTCTAGTTTGTTACTTTAATGATTTCAAATTAGATGAAAAATATCGATGGGTATGAAAATATCCAACGAATATATCCAGGATAAAATATGGCGAAAAAAATAGTCATATATGTCAAATCTTGATTAATTATATGGGTCGTGCTTGTGTATCATTGTCATCATAAAAGTGAAGAGAAGCCTCCAGCATGTACTTACATGAATTGTCTCTATCTGAAGGTCGAGAGAAGGAGAGAGTTCAAGTTTGTAGGGTTTGTAACACTTGGACATGTTTTTGGTAAACTAAGTAAAAAAAAAAAAAAGATTGCTGAATTGTCATAATAAAATATAAAGAAAAGGATATTGTGTAAGGTCACAAATGTCTCATAAATATAGATTACATAAAGTATGAGAATTAAAGAGTTTTGAGATAATGATTGTAAAACATTAGCTTAATTTAATTTTTTATTAATACTATCGATTAATGTTCAATCTTCCCTGCAAAATGTCAATCACTGCACGTGATCTAGTCTCCGTAGGAATATATTTGTGTCAATATTGAATGCTCGACCCTTATTGTCCCCTCTAATTAATCCAGTATACTTTTGCATTCATGGTCGATAGACTGATCGAGACATACATACATACATACATACATATGTGTGTCGATCTTCCCCAGGTTAAGTGATTTTATTTTAAAAGAGAGAAGCATAATATTAATATGTGTGTCTGCCGACATCGAAACCAAGAAATTGGAACTTGACAATATTAAAAATAATAACAAGTACAGCTAGCTACTTTGTATTGAAAAGTTTGGGTTTGGCGAATATATAACTGAATCAATTATCTCATTGATTAAATTGTTCTGTCTTTCTCTTTTCGAATTGGATCCATACAAATGGAAATATGTTAACAGATGGAGGAACAAGATCATCACAATGTACTAATTAACTACGCATTTCTCCTGAAAAAGGTGGGTAATCTCTAACACTATTGTGAACCACCTTAAAAAAGCGTTAAAACAAAAACAATATTGCTTATTTGAATCGATACTTGTCGCTGCCTAACTTGATTTCCAGTAAGAGAAAAACGTACGAAACATGTTTGATGGTGTTTAAGAAGTAAATTTTTTTTTTTTTTTAAATAAGTTCCAACTTACTATATAGGGAAATTAGTTTGTTATTTAAAATTAATATTACGAATTTGATAAAACAAGTAACTTTGATATTGTTGACGTCGAAAACTGTATAGACAAAATTCAAGCCAACTTATAATGTAAATGAAAATTTTTATTAGTAACTACAAGTGTTTTCCTTTCATTTCAAAGGAGATCTTTTAAGTCTGAAGTGTCATCCTTTTCTTGAGGATACCGTCATCCTTTTTATAAGGAAGGATAAGCGTGTATACTTCGCGTTCTTGTTTTATCAGCTACATTACCGAGTTGGGAACTCGTGCCAATGACTTGTCCTGATTAGTTGCTGTCAAATCGATGTACAGCGCCGAGCTAAGAAGGTACGTTAATAGCATATTTTGATTGGTTTATAAGGTCGGTCATCATGAATCTATCTTGCATGCGGCCCCCAATAATTAATGAACTAATTAGGGAATGAAGCTATAACATATGATTGGTAGAATTAGGAAGTGCTAACATGAGCATGTCCAAATGTAATTGAATGATTGGATGTTTTGACAGTGTGTAAGGAATCTTCAATCATTATCTCTCCTCAAATAACGACGGTCATTAGTACGAGTTGACCTCAAATGCCCGACCTTAATTTTGCATGAGCTTAATGCATACAACAAACTGTATTAAATGAGGTTGCATGTCGGATATAAACAGATAAAATTATAGTGCAATATATATTTAATAAAAATTAAGTTCATGCTTGAGTTTCATTCTCTCAAAATTCATTTTTTTCTAAACTCATTTCCAACTACATATTTTCCCAATTAATAATTTTACACAAACAGTTTTTTTTTTTTTACTTTTTAACTACACATTTTTCAAAAAAAATAAAAATAAAAAATCACTATCACAAAACCAATTTTCCTCAAAAATAGGGCTCAAACAAAGGCTAATATTTGGGAATTATATTTGAAAATAATAATCATTATATTTGTTAGACAATGACAAGATTAATTAAATGAAAAAAATGAATTTAAAAAATTTAAAAATTCTTAAGATTATGTTATAAATAATGCGTGGTTGAAAAGAAGAGCGAAAAAAATATATTTTATAAATAATAAGATTAACGAGGGCTAAAGAAGTGTGTGTATGTGAGAGAGAGAGACAGGAGTAGACCTCTTTTCTTTCTGAGCCCCTATCATAAAGCATCTCTAACACTAGGTATAGGGGTCCCTAAGGGGAATTCACCTAAGAAATATCACCTATCACACGGAAAGATTCCACGGTACATATACAAACCATGTACGAATAACCAGTCACGTCAATTAATGACAAGATAACCTAACGGTAAAATTAACTACAGTATAACAGAACAGAATAATCGCGGTAAAACTATTCAGATTACATCACACGTTAATTTTTATCTCCAGACATATTTCACGTGGATTAAACGTGGGATGTTAAATAAATTTATTAAGAGATTAGTTGGTATCAATTTAGGCACTAATGAGGTCTAATGAACCGGGCGGGCTCGAGTTGGATTGCAATGGCCAAAAATTTCGTAATTGGTGGTAGCGTCTCGTCGGTAAAAGAGTTGAACTTTAATAGCGCATAAGAGGAAGGAATAGATTATTTCTTGAGAGACCACTATAATGAATGCTTCGTTTGGGAGGGAACAGTTGAGAAAATGCAAATAAAGTTTCTCGTTGGCTAAACATACTGTAGATGTTACACGTTTATAAAGGGATGTAAATACTCTAGTTCCTATCCCGATAAACAATTTAGGCCCGTATGACAAATTTTCTGATTTTATCTCTGCTTAGTTTTGTGATGAAGTTATCTTAATTGATATTTGGAATCTAATTTTTAAAAAAACGGTCTTCTCGAAAGTCATGCCAAACAAATTCTTAGTTATTTCTAACTCGAAGCTATTAATTAAAACTTGTTATAAAACTTACTTTTTTTTTTTATCATACAACTAGCATTAAAGTCTACATGCATTAATCTTTACAATATATAATTTGGTCATGCCATGCAACATCTGTGTAGGAATTTATGCTCCCATATACATTTGGGATCGGACAAGAACAAAGGATCTGATGAAAGGAAAAAAAAAAGATTTGATCTCATTGGACGGTTGTAAATGTCCACTGATTTTGCAACATCATGTCCTTTATTCATCGACTACCACCATCTCCTGTTCTCCATTACCATTTGATACTTGGGAATAACATCCACTTTTGCATGCAATTTCTAATTCCTTACAACATGGATAGATTCATTCAGCATAATTCCTTAAACTAATTCGTCTAAAAGGATACATTGACTTTGATTTTTAACATGTCCCTACACTTGCAGGTCACATCGACTCTTTTTATCAAATGTTCGACCCATAAAATGTATATAAATGGGTGGCAGGGAGATTTCTATATATACTTTGGACAATGATACAAGTTAGACGAGATTTTTAATGAAATGAACACAAGTTGTTGCTGAACCCTATCTCATTAATAATTCTTCGTCTTTGGTCATCATCCACATCCCATAAGAGCTGTCCATTATCCTGAAAACGATAATTTTGTCCATGTTAGACGGAATATAAATATTTATTTTATCAAATTAGGAGTGGGGCAGATTATGACAGTTAAGGATTAAGCCCCTGTTTGAGCCAAATTATTGTAGAATGAGAATGAAAAATATAGTCGTTATTGGGACCCACACAAGAGATAGAAAATTTGAATTTAAATGTTGATGTGATGAATAACGATCATATTTTTCATTTTAATGAGATAATAAGGTGGCTCAAACGAGTCCTAAGCCATAATTCGAATACGGTACATAACATATGCATAATGTAACGATTAGGGCCAGTGCCCCAAGTTGTTAATTCATACAGTACGTCTATTTTGGAAGAGCTTGTGTTTATCTTACTTTTTACAGATTTCTATCAAATCCCTCGGGATTCGAACAATTGACAATTGTCTTATTCTCGGACTTAAGTCTAGTACCAAATTAAATAAGTCCTAAAGTTGACAGTACGTATGAGTTGCATGGAGGAGATAAATAAATAATATAATTAGGTTCCATGCAATTCAGCAAGGAGGGATGAGTAAAATATTGACAGTGCCATTAAAATTTCATTCTCGAACAAAAAATTATATTTTAATTTATTTTTATATATTTCCCGACCACACGACAAAGGAGGATACAATAGTACTGTATTCACAAAAAAATATAAATAAATATGTACCTGTGGGAGAGTATTTGACATATGGGCATGTTGAAATAGAAGTGGGGATGAACTATCCAGAAGAGAATAGCAATTGGGTGCTGTGTTTGTCTCATGAATGACTGGTGACTGTGGACTGCATTGTTGCACAGTTTGCAGATTTGATGCCAGGCTATTTAAACTCTGAATAATCACATTATTTAAACAAAAAACAAAAAATGAGAGAAAATTATTGATCCATGTTTGTTACACTCTACTCGACACGACAATACTCGACACGAGCTTATCTTTTTAATCTTGTCGAATACTATTGAATCGAACCGTATCAAACTGCTTCCTCGTGAGTTCGTTTCTGTACCTGATCAGGTCTAACCATGAAATCATCCAAGTCCACGCCAAAGTCATAGAACATGGGACTCACTGTAGCAAGCTTCATTGAGAGGAACTGAAAAATGGGAAAACAAGAAAACAGCTTATAGCATATTTCACTTCATATAAAAAGTAAAAAGTATATATATAAACTAAAAAAAGAGAAAAAGAAAAAGAAAACATTAACCTCCACTTGATTCTGTAGGGATTGGACATAGTTGATAATTTCATCCAACATGAGGGCCTTTCCAGTTATCTGTTTCTCAATCAAGCCACGTGAAGCTGTCAGAAAAAAAACCCTACCAAAATACCAATTATTTTTAAGTTTGAGATTATTGATAATAAGTGCTTAAGTTTTCACCTTCTCACAACCAGGAACAAGAGCTTGGAGTGCCTTCATTCTTTCACTTATTTTCTCCCTCCTCACCTGAATTCATTTGGAAAACTAAATTATAGTTATCCATAATAAATAATATTTTAACTTATTTTTCTTTTGTAATACTATTCTGTGTTGTACAGTCTTCATTACCGAACAAGATACGAGAAGTTTTAAGGATTAACGAACAGTATACCCTTTCTGCAAGGCTGTGGCTATCAGTTGCCTGACCCCTTCTTGCTCTTACATGAATATAGCCTTTTGGATCTTCCTCCGATGCTTTCTTCTCTTCTCCAGGCTGCTTCTTATCTACAACATTCTTTTGCTTCTTTCCTTTCACTTCTCGCATATCCTAATTACCAAAAGAATTTTAAAAGATTTTTTTATAATAAACGTGCAGAATAATCTATAAACTTTAGGACTTAATGTGTAGTGTTTTAACCTTGGATAGAGTAGAATTTGATGAAGACCTCATTGATTTTCGTTTTCTCTTCTTCTTCTCCGCTACCTTCTGAGAGATTTGTTGATCACTACTCTCATATTTATCAGAAACTGAAGAAGAGTCCATACCGTTCTTGTTTTTTATGCTCATCAAAGAATTAGACTCATTATTGCTGAGAGAAACTTTTGTACTCTGGTCAAGGCATCTACTTTGAAGAACACCAATATTGGCGGGGACAGTATCCTGACGAAATTTAGTGGTATTGGCATTATTTAGTTGTTCACAAATCTTAATGATGGAAGAGCTTGGTTGCAGAACAACTGAGTCAATAAGAAAAGGGTAGTGCTGATTATATGATGAAAAGGCTGCCATTTTTTGTGTGCTTTGGAATTCAAAATAAATGCTTTAGAAAGTGATGGAAGAGAGATTTAGAAAGTGGGGGTGGTTCTGAGGGAAATTTTAGGTATATATAAACATGACGAAGAGAGAGAGTACACACAAAATTTGCTAAAATCTTTTATTACCCTCATCCCCATGCATTTGCTTTACATTTGACTGGTCTTTTCACACACAGATACACACTGTAGGTGCATGAATACTAGAAGGGATGGAGAAGGTGGGGGTATTGTTTCTTAAAGATCTTTCAGGTTTTATCTTCAGACAAGTCTATGACATTTTTACCGAGGAGTTATTGCTTGGTCTACATCAAGTTTGGCATCATGAATAACAAACATTGTGTGAGTTGATAGCTTTTTGTACGTTGATTTTAATAACATTCTTTTCAATTAATGGTCTAATTTTCTATCCATCGGAGGATGTCATCCATGATGTCAATGGGGAATGTACAAATAGATTAATCAGTTAATTAATCCATATACAATAACAAAAAATTACAGTTGATGAAGTTACTTTTTTCAGTCCTTCAATTCAATGAAGCAGATGTCTCTGCAGTAAAAACGTTTTCAGGGATCTGTTATCACTCAAGGACATAGCAACGTTATTACCAATATTTTTCATGTGGCGCATTTTGACTAGGAACAAAATAAAGAGTTGAAATTTTGTCAAAGTTATTAATAATATATTTTTTTATTCAATTAAATATTAATTACAATCATACATTCATAACTACTATTAAATGTGTGGATGGATTAGTATACAACCAGACCATCGAGCCAACCTTCTACAAACCGAATTGATCCTAACTGAACATATTCGATTTAAATCGGAAGTTTTTCCACACCCATAATAGGTCATTCTAAATCACTACCACCACATAAAAACAGGGCAAAACCACCAGCAACCCGAACCCATTCCAATCCCCAAACCACCACCGCAAAAAAAGCAAAAATTAAACCACCAACCACCAAAAACCATCACAACCACAACTCCATAGCATCCATTTTGCTGAAATGAAACTCAGAAATAAATGAGTAGATCGGGTGGTACCGGGTGCGTTGATGGTGGACCTTGAGGTCTGTGGCGACTGTACATTGGGTTTTGGCCCACCCTAACTAGCACTATCCATTTATTAATATTTTTTGATGAACATAACACATTTATCAAAATAGTAGGTATGAACCGAACAAGAATTTTCGAACAAGAAATATTTATGATGGATTCTTGTTTGAATTAAACCAGAAACGAAGAGGAGAAGATTGAAATGCTAACAGGCTTTGTGTTTAATGGATCGAGTCAACAATACCCATTTTTTGAGAACGCGTAACTTCCATTTCAAAAGTCATTAAATGGGTAAGTTGTCACATCTGTTAGGTTATGGGAGGGCATTCTTGATCCCATTTTCAACATGATTAATGGTAATTATTCAAGGCATATATAATTGAAGGGGGGAAAAAATAAAAAATCTTATATGATGCTATTCAATACTACTTTGTATATATTTTTTGTTTACCAATAATAACTGAAGAAAAAAAAATATTCGTACATTATTATTCAATACTACTGTGTATATATTTTCTATTTAATTTTTTTTGTCATACACAACTAGTTTTTGTTCAACTACAGCAATAGGTTTGGACCACTTTTCATGAAGATACAAGAAAAAAGAACATTTAGAAGAAAATATGCTACATATGTCAAATCAATTTACCTGCATAATTCAGAATATAGTTCACATACGTCATTACATTACAACCTGGAGAAAATAGCACAAAACTCATCATGTTTAGGCCTTGTATGGGAGGGATTAAAATCGGATTAAAATTGAAAATATAGCCGTTATTGTTGACTTTTATTAGACGAGTGGGACCCAATAACGATCATATTTTCAATTTTAATTGACTTTTAATCCCTCCCGAACGGGGCCTTAATAAGCAATATTATTCCATAATATAATAATAATAATAATAAAATTAAACTTAATAGTCTACTAGTACATATTAAGTCTCTAATTAGTATTGTGAATTGTTTTTACTTCTATTTTTAGGCCTTGTATGGGAGGGATTAAAATCGGATTAAAATTGAAAATATAGTCGTTATTGTTGACTTTTATTAGACGAGTGGGACCCAATAACGATCATATTTTCAATTTTAATTGACTTTTAATCCCTCCCGAACGGGGCCTTAATAAGCAATATTATTCCATAATATAATAATAATAATAATAAAATTAAACTTAATAGTCTACTAGTACATTGTTTTTGTACATTGTGGATGACATCCCCTTATATATAAGAAATCTGACCAGTAACCTAAAAGAATGTGTTTAAAATTAATGGTTATGATTACTGTCACATCAAATAATATCAAATTTAATGTCATCTCTATAATGCATATGTAGCGAAGGTGCTGAAAAATAGTCATTGTCGTCGGACCACACTATTTTATAGCAATGGTTAACATTGAATAGTAGTGCCAACTACCAAACTTTTGCTATGCTCTCATGATTAGACAGATTTTGTATATGTTGTAATTAAAAGCAATTTGGAGACTTTGTTATTTTTCAAAATTGATTTATCATGCAAATCATTCCATCTTAATCACAAAAGATTTTGGACGGTTTTGATGCATCTTTTAACGCGGTGGAGTAAATGTTGATTTGTTGCGCTTTAAAAGATAAGTACCTGTGATTGAGAATATGTGATGAATAATGCTATTCATATCGATAGTATCCCCTACATGAAATATATGTCGAAAGTCTGACATGTACGTAATATTTGAAAATATCTTTACGTTGTTACAATCGTTAGTATGAGGGTGAAAAGTGATATTTTGCTTTTATAAGAGAGAACATTCTGTTGCAAACCTTCGTTTTTCTCAGGAACGTGAAATTTCCTTCACTAGATTTTAATGTACCAAGAGGAATTTGTGCCATACAAATTTGAGTTCAAAAGGCATCCATAAATTGTTAGTATTGTGATAATTAAAAAAGGGTTTACATATTAAATCAAAGGGATTTCTCCAATATATAATAGAGAATAATTCGTCTACTAGGTCCGTTTAATGTATTCTAAAATATATCATTATTCTTATTTTTAGATATTAAAAAATCTAAATAAGAACAATACAATCTTATCAAGATAAAGTGTCCAACTTTACCCACAATTGTGAACGATAACTTTTTTTATCACGTTACAAATTATAACTAATCATACTCGACCAATCGAGTATATAATCATGGAGATTTAGATTAACACTTAAATTAAATATATAGAATCTAATTATTATTTTAATGCCATATACATAAAGAATACTATTCAAACTAACATTTATTTAAGTTGGAACTCAAAGAAAATGTATATAATTAATTTTGTAAGATAAAAAAAAAAAAAAGATTTTATGAACATAGTAAATAATTTTTGAAGAATGATAAAATAATTAAAGAAATAGAATGTAAATTTGTTACTTAAGGTGTGATTTATTATTTACGATCAAATGTATTTTTTTTTTTTCTAGTTTGACCGTTTAAGTATTTACGATGATATATCCTAAGAGGTGGAAATTCCTATATAACAATCCCATGTGTTTTTATATCGTCATACCATATAAATATAAGAATATTGAAGATTGGATCGTTCAAGATTTAAATACAAATAAGCTCTTCTTTCATTCATTCCTCTTGTTTAAGTTTCATTCAAATAAGAGATGTAAGTTAGTAATTTACCTTCTAACTTTCAAAATAACAATGAGACTTGAACATAAATTCTTCAATATGTAAAAAACCCTCACCACACGCCAGTGGACCCGGTATTTCTTGGAAAGAGGCCTTTGCAAATAGGGTTTTGGTTTGGATGTTTTCATAACAATTGTCACTGTTGAATATATAGCATTAATTTTCTTCAAAATCAATTCCAACATAATCACATATAATGATTCCTTGAAAGACAAGTTTTGTCTGAACCAAATTTGTGATTAATTCATTAATTACAATCTGATCTTTAATGGGTTGTGAAATAATAGAAAAGACGCCGTATAAGCTTGTGCTTGTCTGCGAGGGCGGAGTCAGTGGGGTCTAAAAAAATTTCACTGAACTGATACATAGAAAGAAAATTCAATGAATTTATTTTTTTTCACCTTCGAAAAATCGAAATGGACTTGCGGCAGCCATGGGCGACCCCCTTCCGCCCTTGGCTGTCTGAAACTCCAATCTCCTCTCTAGCTACCCATTCGATGCCTAAATTAGTAACACGAAGATGAAAATTAATATTTTCTTATTCACTTAAAGAAGTATGTCTATAAAATTCTAAAATGTGCAGCTTAAAATTAGACCAACTTTGTTCTAAATATTGTATGTGTACTTACATGATAAACGTGGTGTATGAAAGTCTAGCTACTGGTCGGTCGTCGGTGCATGAATTCAATTACATTGTACATCAATCTGCCTATCCATGTCTGAAAATTTTCTTGAGGTATCGACTTAAATATGGCAATTGATTGCAAAAAAAAATAATTAATAAATAAATAAAT
>CAIGRT010229680.1:0-13670 GCA_903798405.1 Fraxinus platypoda
AACGCTACTGCACCACCACGCAGATCCACAACCCACCAACACACAAACAACATTGTGCTACAATTGATTTCTAACCTCCACTATTGCAGTGACATAAAAAAATTTCGCCCACATCCATTGTCCCTACAACGCCATCTCTACCACCAGCCACAACAACCACCACTTCCTCTTTGACGCCCTCTCATTCCCCTTCCAGTGACAGATTTCAGCCACAGTAGCGTCGCGACGCTGGGGAGAAGGGAGGGAAGGGGAGGGAGAAAGGTGTAGAGGAGAGAGAGGGGGAGGAGGCAGCAGGCGACGAGAGAAGATGGAGAGAGAGACGACGGAGAGAGAGACGAGAGTGGGTGAGGAATTGGTGAATTAGGGTTTTAAAATGGAAATTATTTAATTAAAATGATAAAAAAAACCTGATAAATGAAAAAAAAAACGTGAAAACCTGATTTTTTAAAAGGTCAAACTTAATGCCTGGTTTTTGGTAATTTTCCGAATTGAATACCTATTAAAGCCCAAGCATTTATGCCGATCCACATTATTTTCAAAATACACTTTTCGCTCTTTTATTTTCAATCACATATTTTTCAATAAAATAATATTACATGCAAATATAAAAAATTTCTTTATTTTTCAACCACATATTCTCCATCAATCTATTCTTCCAAAATGTATTTTTAAGAAAAATGGGACTGTTAAAAGATTTCACATTCTATTCATCATGGAAATGTGTTAAAAAACAAGTTTAAAAAATAAATTATTATTCTATAAGCAATGGTCTTTACATGAGTTCAATTTTTAATCTTTTAATTTTATAAATATAATACAACATAATAACAAAAATATAGTTAAGAGCATGTTTGATCCGCATTTTTTTTTTGCTGAAAATACATTTTTAAAATAATAATTTGATGAAGAATGTGTAGTTAAAAATAATAGAGAAAAAATATATATTTTGAAAATAATGAATATTATCAGGACAGTGACGGATAGGGACCATGTCCCCGGAGCACTTGACTCGGGATGGAACTTTATCCACGTAATTGGAGATTTCCAACCCGCTGCCATCTAATTTCAATATTTTTACTATTCAACACTCGTCGCATGATTGGTATAATATAATATAGCTCGTAAGTGCAAGTCTACATCCATCCTGCCGTAGAAAGTTACTTTTCAGAAAAAAAACAAAAAGAAAGTAATTTCGGTCCTTTTCCAGTTATGCCAAACATGATCTAGTTTACAAACTCTTCCTTGCCTCCCTTTCACAGGTCACACCCACAGTTTGAAAAAACACACACCTCTCTCTCTCTCTTCACGTGCCAATCATCGATCTATCATGTGACAATGCAGACCCACCCACCCTACCTCGACTCTGTTCAGCAGTCCCTGCTGAGCGCTCTAATCATCACAAATATACAGAATATACAAACACAACACAGCCCTTCCAAAGTCTTCCATTAACTTCCCAAGATCAAACTTTTATTACAAATCCATTAAGGTTTTAGATTCACACACACACACACACACACACATAGGAAGACAAAGTTATATATATACCTTATAAGCAGTGGAGTGAGTATGTGAATGTGAACACACAAAGCATGGGCTGTTTCCAGTCCAAAACCGCCAATGTTCAGTCGCCTGACCAAGAACCTCCGCAGCCTGACTCCAAACCAGATCTGGGTATCCTTCATTTCCTCTTCTTTATACTCCTTATTTTTAATAGTCATTCATAAATTTGTGTATATCTATGGTTGTACTTCTATTTTCAGATTTTCTTTTTGGACTTAAGGATTGATTGCATGCTTAATGCTTAATAAGTTTTTGTCTTTATTGTGGGCATCATTTATTAGTTTTCCTTATTTAGTAATTATTGTATAAAATGTGTACAAGTGTGTATGGTGGTATTGTGTCTGTCTGTGTGGTTGTTTATTATTATTATTTTTTTATGTTTTTAATGCTTAGATATAAATGTGTATAAGTTTGTATGGGTATGTTATGTCTGTCTTTGGGGTTTATTTGTGTATTGAAAAGGGCTGCTTTTTGAAGGCGTAGCTGCTTAGATGAAAAAAGACCCTTTATTGGTTATCTAATAGTTTCTCTCTTGCTTAAAAATTCAAAAAATGTCTATTTTATATGTAATAAAAGTTCACAAAATAGTTTCTTTATTTGCTCTCTTAATTATTTCGTATACAACCTTTACACAATGAGGTCTTACATCTTTCTATTATCCTCATAATTTTTGCACCTTTCTCTCACAGGATCAGAAGAGTTTGGCATTAGCAATTTTTGTCTTTTCCTACGTTTATCTTTCTTAACTACTTTTTCGTGTTTTTCTTGTTGGATGATTGCATTTTGAATGCTGATTTCTTGAGTGAAAATTTTCATTTTCTTCATTACAACTTGACGTTGGTAATTTTTTTGGGTTTGAGTTTGTTTTGGGAAATAAAGTTCTTTTGGTTTTTGTTGTATTTGTGTAACATGTGTTAGCCTAATGTTACAAAATGAGAATTTCAATGCCGAATTTTGATTGAGGAACTCTGAATTTCATATGTTTATTGCTTCCATATGCATCATAACATTCATGATTCTGGCATTGGTTCTTTATGCCCGTGTTTTTACTTGCATTCTGTTCTTTCTCTTTTGATGTTTTGTCAACTGTTGAATGTTGATGAAGCAAATGAGGACCAAGGAAATCAAGATCTGGTGCCTGCATTTCAAGAATTTGGCCTTGTGGACCTGCGTTCTGCAACAAATGAGTTCAGCAGCGATTTGATTGTTTCAGAGAGTGGAGAGAAAGCTCCAAATGTTGTCTATAGAGGGAAGCTTCGAAATAATCAGCCTGTTGCCATTAAGCGCTTCTCAAAGCAGTCATGGCCCGACCGTCAACAATTTGTGGTAAGTTTTTGTTTTGTATTGCCAATTTAGATATCGGTTTGTGAATTCTAGCATACTTTATAGGAGAAAAGCTTAATGAAAATGGAATATCTTGAGATGTATTTTGGCTTTATGTCACAGTCAAACATGCTCTAAACCAATTAAGGTGCCAAGATTGGTCTACTAGCATAATACATTTTAGTAACTTGTACTTATAGCTTCAACTTTCCTATACATTGACATAAAAATTTGAATGACATAAGTTGAACATCAAAGACCAGTAGACCACTTCCCGTTTTACTGTGATTAGCATTAAGCATATGAATAAATAACTTCATAAAATCAAATCAAGCAGAATCATTAAGTGAAATCAATCACCTCTTACAGACTTATTTTGAGGAAGTAGACCTTAAGGAGGAATAAAGAAAACCTGGCAACGTTACTTTTTTTTTTGGATAGGACTTTTAAGTTATTTGTTTTGCCAAACAATGATTTTCGAATTTACTTCTTTTTACGGACAAAACTTACTTTTCTAGAAAGTAAGTCTCAACTTTCTTTCTAGAAAAGTAACTTTTAAGCACAACAAATATACTCCTACTTCTTTAAGAGGATTCTTGGGATTTATGGAGTCAGTTTGAAATTTTTGTAATGTCAATGGAGCTATTGTCTGAATGCCTGTAACATCAAGATTGCTATGTATCTCTCCATCCATTTCTCGAGTCTTGTGTTTAATTTTAAAAATCATGTTTCAGTCTTAGTAATTATTATGAAATTCATCTGCAGGCAGAAGCTGCTGGAGTTGGTAAGGTTAGACACAAGAGACTGGTGAATTTAATTGGATGTTGTGCCGAGGGGGATGAGCGTCTATTAGTTGCTGAATTTATGCCTAATGATACACTGTCAAAGCACCTCTTTCACTGTATGTATTTTAGTCTTTAGCCTTACTGATGGAATTTTTGAACATATTATACGATATCACTGTTTTGTTCTACTTTCCAGCCATATATCTTCTAGATATGGTTACTGTTGTGAATTGCTTTTTCAACTTCTCATCTGTACAGAAAGTAAGAAGATTATGTGAATGGGATCTCCAATATTCTGTGCATCTTATTTAATTGGTATGCCAAATTGGCAGTTCAGCCATGTGAGAAATAAGGAAATGACTGTTGGGCCTTATTTTTTGTTTCTCTTGTTTCTGGACATTCTTAAAGTCTTACATAATAAATATTTTGTTTAAATTAGTTTGGTATTTTCTTGTCCCGTCTTCTGTTTTGTGCATGACTTTTATTTTTTGCTTTAGGGGATAAACAGCCTTTGCCATGGGAAATGCGTGTGAGAGTTGCATATCATATAGCACAGGCTCTTGACCACTGCAATGCTGAAAACCGAAAAATATATCATGATTTAAATGCTTACAGAGTTCTTTTTGATGAGGTACTTCTAAACAACTATTCAGTTCTCATAATTTTTGTCTTTGCCTCGAAACTACTATTGTACCTCTTTCTTTATGATATATATATATGTTTGTGTATATATGTATATATTTTTTCCCCTTTTTTCGAGTCTTTAAAAATTCTGAATTCGATACTTCATTGCATGAGAAGGTTTTTGGACTATCAACTAATATTAGGATACTCTAGTGCGTGGATAAAACCTTAAAATATTAGTTAACTCTGTTTCTCGTTCATGATCTGTAATTCTAGACGCAGCAATCTAATCAACAGGGCTCATCTTAGTGACTTCCTCCGGATAGAATAGAAACTCTCATTTAGTGATCTACTTGCCATTGGGGCACCCCTTTTGTGATGACCTATTGTCAAATTCTTTCTGAAGAAGATATGATTGATATCTACTGATTCATTAGAAACTTTATTTAGTTACACGAGAACAAGGATGATTACTTTGACATCTATATCTAATCTTTTGTTCTCGCTCGACATAATATGTGCTCCAATAACTAATGAGGTAGACATAATGGGCTAGAGTTTTGTAGAATAAAACAAAAATCTACATGCACACCAAAAGCCGATTTCAGAAATAGAACTGATCAGTCCAATGTCAACAAATACTTTTGCTCTTTTTCTCATCACAGTGATTTACTTCTATTTAAAGTCTTCTCTTATCTCATGAATCATGTAGCAATCTCTTCACAAGAACCAAGAAACAATTTATCCTCAGAATTTGGACTGACACGTCTCTGTACAGGCGGATCTACACCCTGATCTACATTAGTGATTATTAGAACCTGAAGATTTGGTGCATAAAAAATTGAAAACCTTTATTACACTCACATATTGTTTCAGCGTTTCAAGATCATTACTATTTTCTAAGATTGAAAGATATTCTCTGTTATTTTCATTCTTGTTTATTGCTCCGGAAGAGGGTGCATTCCTTAAATATGCTGTGACGTATGTCGGTTGGTTAAAGGTGGGATGGACGATCATTTGTGATTTTTAGAAACTCATTAAATCTTTTTTGAGTCTGGTTGTTTCTGTTACAGGATGGTGATCCTCGTTTATCTAGTTTTGGCCTGATGAAAAACAGCAGAGATGGAAAGAGTTATAGCACCAATCTAGCTTATACGCCCCCTGAGTTTTTGCGCACTGGTATATTGTATCTCACTCTATATAATTTGTTACCGAAATTTGAAATCTGGTAGAATGCCGTTATATCTTTTATGAGAAATTTTATCTGGTTGTTTTCTTACCTTTATCATGTTTGAGAATGCCTCCTTTGTGTGTAGAAATTTTTTGAATTGTTGTAAAGAAGTTTAACCAAGGAGTCAAGGTAAACGTATTAATATCTGTTTTGACAATTGTTTCTTACATTTACTTAAACTTTAAGGCCAAAGTAGAATTATGAACTTGTTTGATCCCCATTTTGGGGAAAAAATGTGTTTTGGAATAGGCTTTTTTTTTTTTTTGGAGAATGTGTGGTAAAAAAATAAGAAAAAGTTTTCGGTTTACATGTAAAATTATTTTATTGGATAAGTGGTTGAAAATGAATTTTGAGAAAATGAGCTTTTGAAAAACTGGGGCTCAAACGAGGGCTATATCTTACAAAATGCTTCATCACAGACTGACAACATTTAATGAGTGAGAAATGTCTATCTCTAATTGTTTCATGAACAACAATTGTCATTTTCATTTAAACTTATTGCAGAATAACAAATAATTGGAAAGACAAATTCTTGACCAATCAGATTTTTCACTGGGAAGAATGTTCCCTTGTGAAAATTTTCTGAATGTATCCTAGTCATCATCTGGAAAAACCAATTACTTAAACAGTGTTTGGAACTCCTGGCCATTGCCAGAACTGCTATTTTGGCTTGCTCATCTTATGTTCTTTGTCAAGATGATAAAGAGGATGCTCATGTGAAATTCTCCCGGAAGCCTATGGACTATATGGATGTGATCAGCTGAAGTGATGGGTTTGGAAAGATGAATTTTATACCGTGAGGAACAGATACCAAGCTCACTGGATTTGACCAATCTGGGAGATGTCTGTGGCAATCATGCATTTTCCTTATACTTTGTTTATATGCAATCAAGTTCCCGTGACTGCATATCAATTACCTAACACATCCCTGTTGTTTGCTTTAGAAAATAATTATAGCATGTGCTACAAGTTACCTTGGAGTTAACTTATGCAAAAGCCATTAACTTGAAGGCATGGATGGAGTGCTTGGTCAACACAAGTTTTGACGACTAGATTGCTATGCAATCAACCCACCCAAGTACTCTATTTTGCATCTGTGTATACTTGTTGTGGAACTTTCTTTTCCACCCTATTATCTCGTGTTAATTAAACTTCCAGTGCATCTAGTAGAGCCCTTGCCAATGAGTAAATGTCTACATATTTGGTTTTTCACTTTTTATCTGTTTTCGGTGTACTCGTGTGTACATGAATTGCCTCTCTGTTTCCAATGCCATTATTTTGAATTTTACCATTGAAAAATTATATTTCAAATATATTTGACTTCTTTATCAGCGAGTTTTCTGATTGCCAGCAATCAGATCCTGGTCAATCTACCTGAAAGTTTTGTATCTATTTGTTTAAAATTTATGATCACACTTTATTATCTATAAGATATGACACCTTTCTTTTTTCTTTCCCAAAATTTCAGGCAGGGTCATTCCAGAAAGTGTGATTTACAGTTATGGAACTGTTCTACTGGACCTTTTGAGTGGAAAGCACATTCCTCCTAGCCATGTAATATACATTCTGTCACACTCATGCTCCACCATGTTAATTTGGATCGTTGGTTTAATGACAAGTTACTTTCTGAATTTTGCTGAAAACTCCCTTGTTATCTAACCCCATTTCAATAACCCCGTTAATCACTGTCGACCATTAACACTTAATGATGAGAGTTGCACACGCCAGCAAAGATTTAAAGCATTCCAATAACTTATATACAATGACCAAAATGCCTCTAGTTTAATTTCATTGCCAAAGGAATTGATAACTCGAGAAAAGAGGGAATCAACAACCAAAGAGTCAATTAATACCGAGGTAATCTTGTGTTTTCAAAGAAAGAACTAAAGTTAATTATTTAATAATGGTATGGACCTATACTTTTGTATATGAGAACATGAATTGGTGTACATAACAAGAGTTAACACTGTTAGTAGGAGCTAAAAGGAAGGAGGCATAAAGATGGTTTAGAAAACCGCAGAGATTTAGAAGGTTGGGTTGAACTATGAGAAGTTAATGGGATGGGTTCTTTGCAGTTTCCCCCTTTGTGTTCTCAAAGATTCTATGAACCATCAAAATGATTTATTGAACAAGGTTCAGAATATGAAAGGGCTAGACTTCTTCCCTCTCTGTAACTTTAATTTCAAATAATGTTAGGGCCAGACTTCTCATGCCTAGTAATTTTAAATTTGAAGAGTAATATTTCATTTTTACCTGAACTCTTTTGATCGCTTACTTGAGAGCTAAGACCAAGTGATTTAGCTGACAAGTCAAATTCTGGGTTTTATCTTAGTTAGCATGCGTTTATTTTTTTGAACTGGATGTATTTTCAAATGCGGTACTTACATGGTTTAAAAGATAACGGACTGTCTTGGTCTTATCAAGCTTGTTTTACCTATTTGAGGATGCATAATCCATGGTCCTACTTTTAATAAGTTGTAGGTTCCCTTACTTTAAAGGTGCAGAAATCTTGTTTGTTTAAGAATTCTGGAAGAGTTAAATGCCACTTCCTCCAAGCGAAGACCACAATTACTGGAGTATCGATATTTTATCTAATTAACTTACTATTATCACTAGCTAATATTGTCAGTTGGGTAGGGGAGTGTGATAAGTGTCTAATCAGTTGTCATCATCCATTAGTATCCATCATAGAGAGATATAAAGAGAGGGAGAGAGGGAATATAGGTCCAAATTGAAAAATATGTAACAATTTTAGCAGTTCCTCATAGAATCTATGATTTTGGGATTACTCTGATTCTCTCATTCATGTAACCAACCAACACATGATAGCAGTGTACTAAAGTCGAACTGATAGTTTCTGACTAACATTCCTCAAGGCAGGGTCCTAAAAGCGTGTCAGCAGGTAGTGTCCATGTACTAAATACTATCAAACCATGGATGAGTTGCTTTATCTGGATGGGGCGTCTCATTGTATGCCCTAGTGTAAATTTGCTATTCTCTGTACCTTGTCCTTGTTAAGATAGACCATCTAGCCTGAGATGAGGTTTATCTCACTGAGATCTTAGCCCAAGTTTTAAGCCTCGAGGAGATACCGGAATAGGTATGGCGCACTTGATTTTCTTCAGAAAGGAAAGGCCCTTATGGAGGTCTTCACTAATTCTTTTCTTTATTTTATCCAGAGAGGGTGAATGATATTTGTATTCAATTTTGTCGGCCTTTATCAAAGCCTTCCCTCATTTTATATTAATTAAAATTTTAGCTGCATAAATAAAGTTCCGATTTCCAATTTCCCGTTGATTTAATTTGTTTATTGAAAATTGGTATGTATTCTTCTCCAGGCATTGGATTTGATAAGAGGAAAGAATGTTTTATTGCTCTTGGACTCATCCTTGGAAGGACAATATGCTAATGAAGATGCTACTGCATTAGTGGAACTTGCATCTAAGTGTCTCCAATATGAGGCTAGAGATCGGCCTGATATGAAATTTCTTCTAACTTCCGTGGCCCCTCTTCAAAAGCAGGAGGTGAACATTTTATTTATGTTTTGTTTGTCATCTGAGGTATAGTTACGAGTATTAGACTGCCACATATACTGGTGGAGTGACCAACATGATCATGAATGTACTAAGCCGTTTCTCCTTCACATTGGTGTCCTAGGTTGCTTCGCTTGTATTGATGGGTCTTACAAAAACCCTTGTGGTTGTACCTCCCATGCTTTCTCCTCTTGGAAATGCTTGTTCGAGAATGGACCTTACTGCTGTGCATGACATCTTGCTTAAAACAGGATATAAAGACGAAGAGGGTGCTGAAAATGAGGTGAGTTGATTTGTCTCCACTTCTCCATAATCAATTAGTGGGAAGAAAGAATTTCAAGGGATCTATAAGATCTGAAATAATTGAAAGATAATTCTATTGACAAAAGAAACTGGAGTGCTGTTTAGGCTCAATATTGATGTTACATATCTTGTACATTTGTGAACCATGAGTTTACTTCTTACTCCTATATTGAATACAGTATTTTTGGAAGTTTATTTCTGTTTTGGATGTTGCAATCTTACATAAAGACATTTCGTTTGGTAATACTGTCCGTCTGCAGCTTTCATTCCAAGAATGGACCCAACAAGTTCAAGATATGTTGAATACAAAGAAATTTGGGGATATTGGATTCAGGGACAAGGACTTTAAGAGTGCCATTGATAATTATTCAAAGGTATATTCTTTGTTTTTCAATCTGATCTATTATTATTAGGGTCCGTTTGGCAAGACTTTTGCTTTTGCTTTTGCTTCTGCTCTTGTAGATGAGTTTAAGCTTCCTCAGGCCAACTTTCTCCAAAAGCTCTCTTCTAACCTATGAACCTCGTATTTACTTTTGCTTTTTCAATATGGTAAAGTGTGTTCAACTGCTAATTTGACATTGTTTTTTTTGGATGGGCAGTTGGTATCGATGATGTCCGTTCCTTCTGGTACGGTATTTGTGAGACGAGCCCTCTCGTACTTGATGATTGGCCAACCGGAACTCGCACTGAGAGATGCAATGCAGGCTCAAGTTTGCTTGCCGGAATGGCCAACTGCTTTTTATATGCAGGCTCTTGCCCTCTCCAAGCTTGGAATGGAAACTGATGCTCAAGACATGCTCAACGATGGAGCTGCCTTCGAAGCTAAGAAGCAAACTAGTCGATTCAATTAAACGACATGATAGTGGATATCAGGATTGTTTTGTAGCCGGGGCTAATTCAGTGGTATGAAGGTTACATGATGTGAAATCTTACTGCTGTTTTAGGCTATATATCTGAAATGTGTAAATCACTTGTGCCAAATTTATAGTAGATAGTCACTGGTTAATTCAGTTTGAATGTTAGCCCTTATTTTCATGGATTATTGTGCAACTTATACATTATTTTGAGTATATTGAAGAAAACCATCTGTGGGAAATCTGCTAAATAGAATGCTAAAAATAAAAATAAAACAATAAAAATGAAAAGAGGAATGTAAAAGAAATAAGTAAAAAATATATAAAAGTTTTGGAAAATTCGTCCTCTCTCCCGATACAACCCACCGCACCCTGCCCCAAACTGTTCAGTCACCGTCGTAGCCAACTGCCCTGCCACCACTGGCGGAAATCTATGACCTTTCACTTTCCTCCTCGATTCCGTTGTCTTGGAGCCTTAGAGCTTAGTGCAGGCGCCAACCAAAACCACCACCATAACAATAATATAGAATTGGTTGAATAATCCTACAAGGAAAAGATCCGTTCGTGCATTAATTAGTCCATTTTTTTCAACTTCCAATAACTATTTTGTCGCTCAAATTAATAGTAAAAGGTGTAATATTATTTTTATTGCTGTAAATGAAAGGATGTGGAGTTCCAACATGGTATCATGAATTCTTAGATTTACGATCATTATATAAACATATGTTACTACGTTATCGTGGGAGTTCATGGGAAAGAATCCCACATCGAATAAATATATAAACATAAACCAACTTATAAAAGATTGTGTTACTCCTCTTAACAATGTTGGCCTTTTAAGATGGAACCCCAAATTCTTAACATGGTATCAGAACCCATTAAACTCTAACGAGCAATTCGATTCGGTTAAAACTCCAAAAGTGAGCATACGGATTTCAAGATTGGTCTGCTCAAACGAGCCACCATCTTATGGGGCATGTTAAGGGATATAATCTCACATCGAATAAAGATGTAAACATAAACCAACTTATAAAAAATTGTGTTACTCCTCTTAACAATGTTGACCTTTTAAGATGAAACCCCAAATTCTTAACAAATTATGCGACTATCGGTTCCATCTCAGAATGCTTTACTCTTAACCCTACAAAGTTCCCAGATGAAGCTTAACCTGAGTCTCGATCAAGATGAAGCTTAACCTGAGTCTCGGTCAAGAATGGCGATGATTTACATTTCACACGGCGCACGATTCCGTGGATAGTTTCATTCGACATCCTGATGGAGGATCGTGCCATATTTCTAGCAACTCTAAATACTTCACATATTCTATCATCTTTTTGCTACACATGCTACAACTGCATATTTTCTCCCTATAAAAGTTACAATATATTGGCCAAGAGAAATGTGTTCTTTTCCGGAGCTTTTAGTTCTAGTGCAAAATGGAATCGAAAACTAAACAATATTTTAGTTGTACCTTTGTATCTTGGGGAGACATGGGAAATTGTTGTGCCGGTGATTGAGACTCCCAACACCGTAGATAGCTAACAAAATACTTGCTCCTCAACTTAATTGATTATGAATTCGTTTATACATTTAGTTGTAAATTTTTATTTACAATTACAATTTCTCTAACAGATTGTCCATCATGAAGGATTACGGGAACTAAAAAAAAAATGAAAAGTTGGGGATGACACCATCGAGAAATGATCGAAGGAAGTCGGGGGTTAACGGTTAGCTATCGTAGTTTTAACTAAATTTTTATATTTGATCGTATTATTATCGAAAGTTGGTACCCCATCCCTTCCTATGTTGAAGACTTGAAGGTTGGGTGTTTATATTTTTCTCCTTGGTTAAGAAGAAATTAGTAGAGTTTTACATCAATCTCATCGTTTAGGCACGCGTGTGTTTAAGACAAGAAAAACCATAAAAGAAATACTAGGATATTACAAGACATTATATATGTATGGAAAAAGCTTAACATTGGTAGGGTTAGATAACATTTTCAATGGCAATTATCGAACATGAAACCTACATGATCCAACAATGGATTTCAACATAAATTGCAAACCCAATCATGTTATTGCTTTAGGTAACATATCGTGTGCCATTGCGAAGTCTATAATTAAATGCAATCGAAGCCATTATTCATCAAAAGATTGTCCTAAAAGCAAAGGGTTAAAATAGACTTATTGACTTATTCTTTCTTTCCTTTTTATTTTATCTTGATCGTTTTCTTCCAATTTTTTGAACGTTACTCTTTATGTTTTTCAATTCAAGACGAACTCAATAACTATTGTCTTTTGATGATTGAGGGAAAAAAAAATTTGAACACATTCAAATTTTCTTGAATTTTACTACCCTTCATTTCTTTTACCATTTTTACACTTTCCATGCTCTTGCATTTATTTCACATGCTAGTTCTAATGGGATTTTTAATCCTCTTAATTCATCTACAAATATTTTGTTTACTTCGAAGCAATACTTCTTTTACGGCTCTCAAAGAGAATCTAAACATCAGTAATACTAAACGTGAAGAAGACAGAAGTGAAAAATCAAATATTCTACATCGACGGTTGGTTATCACAACATTTTATCTAAAATTTAGACTGACTACCAAAAGCAAGTTGATAATTATTACATACTTATTTAACAATTATTGCGGAAATGTGTTATGGTCCCACTAAAGAAAACACGACTCCTAGGATTACTTGGCCCACTATCTTAATTAAGTTTGGATGTTTTTCAACAATTGGACACTTTGTATTCAAAAGATTCTAAAAAAAAAACTATGTAAATAAAGAAAAGAATGATTTGGCACATCATGTTTAGCCATAATGTTCTATCTTTTCTTCTACCATTCTCTGAAGTGTTATTTTCTTTGGTGACTGACCTTTTGTTGGTGANGTATTCAAAAGATTCTAAAAAAAAACTATGTAAATAAAGAGAAGAATGATTTGGCACATCATGTTTAGCCATAATGTTCTATCTTTTCTTCTACCATTCTCTGAAGTGTTATTTTCTTTGGTGACTGACCTTTTGTTGGTGAAGTCTTTTATTGGGTGCAAACAAAAATTCCCATTGGACAAGCAAAAATTGGTTCATAACAAAGATTTTAACTAAAAAATAGAATTGTAGTCCTCGTCCCAACGACGCATCATTCAATTTTTAGTCCTATCAACTTTTAACTGTAGAACAGTAACCTACTATGATAGTGATAGGTGACGGAGAATTAGGATTCGATTTCGAAGGGGAGAAATAGAAATGGCTACCACTTTCTAGGAAGACAGCAGATTGTCACGGACCACACGGTAGTGACGTGAGATGGTGCATGACACGGGAATGTCATGGCTCCAAATGGGAAAACGAGGTAGACCTATGGTTGATTAGGTCTATGCTTCAAAGGTACACGGCGATGCCGGTGTCACCTAATTTGGGAAGGAGATGATCGGTGTCCATG
>CAIGRT010229730.1:0-18292 GCA_903798405.1 Fraxinus platypoda
ATTGGATTGGATTGGACCATCTAAAGTATGGTAAATTAAACATATAAAGGACTACACTCATTTGAAAGATCAAGTAACTTCACTTTTTCTAAGTTCAGACAAACATGCTCATCAAAAGCACACATTAAAAACAATTCTTTCATTCGGTCAGGATGGAACCTTGCAATACTATCAAGCGCTGGTCATGGATTATATTCAACTTCTTACGTGGATGGTGAGAACAAAAAATCATGCTTCAATCAATAAATTTAGGGAACTGGTCAGAAATATATTATTTACCATTTGGTCGAAGATCCCCTTCGAAAAACTGCTCATCAGCTTCTGNTCATGCTTGGAACCGTTGATGGAGGTAAATGACACGTACGATTCAGTAGGATGTAGCAAATTGAACATTGGATGCACTCGCAAGCACACGAGCCTGAAAAACAACAATATGATTAACGTGTCATGGTGATCATGATAAAGGAAGGAAAGAAGGATAATCTCATGTCTTAAAGGTATACTAACTAGTGCAAGTATATCAACTCAAATGACGGTAAAAAGTAAAATTTCAACAGCTTTCTTGACGAGATTTAAAACAATAACAGAATTCTTCATGTTTTCATCATTGATAATGCAATACCGGAAGATGACACCTGAAAGAATGTCATTCTTTTATAAGGAATATAGTAGAATTATGAATTGAGTAAAACCATGAAGTATCTCCATAAATGAAAGAAACTCGGATGTCAAAGGACTTGTGAATCCTTCGAATGGCCCTAAAGGTCAGCAATTCAAAGCATGATTCGGAAGTGATTTTTTATAATCCTATTTCACTCAAACTTACTTTTTATCAACATTGTCGTAGGATCCACAACTAATACCAACTTATTATCCACATTCTGTAAGACCCACAACTTATAATCGCTTAAATTGTAATTTAATGATATCCAAACATGCACTTAATCGGGAGCATTTAACATGGATAGATGAGTATGTTTTTCTTTATTGACATAAACCCAGGAAACTACAAAATCCCGTGAAGTTTAAGCGAATAACATGAATTCAGAAAGTACCTTGAAAATCCACCAGAACCAGCACCAACTTTACGAGCTACAATGCCAGAATCAATTTGGAAATGATTTGGGCCATTTTCTGGAAAAAATATTTTCCGCTCAAGAATTAATCCGCCTCCTATATCACCTTCTAACTTAAGGGATTCTATTTCTCCAGCCTGCTCCAGATCCCGACTGTCAAAGAAAGAAAGAACCCACAAAACATTGTTTTTAAGCTCAAGCTTCATATTTAATAATATTAGCCAGAAGGTCTAATGATCCATTGATAAAAATACCACAATTTATATGATGCATTTCAACTCAAATTGAAAAGGCTATATTTCTCTATGTTTAAAGCGTACACTAACGAGTTTTTAGTTGATGCATTAGAATGTCCAGAAAAAAAGCACATACAATCCATACATTGTTTAAAAGAATGTAGAAAGCCACACAATGTTATGCATAAACCACCAACTCGATTTATCTACTCACTCAACAACAGAATATGCCTCGAAGCATCCAGCAGATCGGTACTCCACACCACTATATTCTTCATACCCATTAACATCCACCCGGCTGTGAAGCCATTGAGTTCCTAGAAATATCCAAAAACCATAAAACACGTAGAACTTGAAGCGTCTTCTAATAGATGAACAAAAAGTTAGGCAAAAGATAGGCATTACCTGAAGGTAGGTGCTCCATGGAAATAATTCTACCTCCTATCCACGGAACTATTTTCAGAGCCCAAACCCCATTTTTTAATTCAACAGGAGTCCATGATAGTTCAGTTCCCTTGTGTCCAGAAACGTTATCCAAGTCTGGAATACGCTTAGCACTTTCTGCAATTAACATTTCAAAAATAATGCAAAAAAATGTCAGATACATCGTCGTTAATGTCATTCCCATACAACTTTTAGGACATTGAGTAAACAAGATCTTCATTAGATGCTCTATTGGACATAATCATCAATCAATTTAAACACACTGGAAATGGTATAATATGTTGACCATGTTCAAATTTGCAATAGCTTCTACTTCTGGACAAAATTTGATACAAGATTCTATAATATTACTATTTAATTAGTCGACATGCCCAGCCTCTAATCTGAAAAAATAGATGGGAGTTAGAAGGAGGTAAAAGTTGTTTCGTAGATGACTAGGGAGTCAATTAAGTAGTTATAAAGTGCAATTACCAATACGAAGTCTGTATTGCCTTTTGCCAGCCGATGTTAATTCTGACAAATCATCTTCTGAGGGAATTTTGATTTGCAGAATATCCCCATCAGTGCCCCATGCTTCAATCTATTTGAAAGAAAGAAAAATAACACAACATTTCATTCAGCAAAACGAACATTTTACATTTTTGATCGTGCACAATCTTAAATTACAAAAAATGGAATGCCGTGAAACAAATACATACCACAGCACCTATGCCAAGAAGTAATTGCACGTGTAAGCGACGGTTTGGCCTCTTCCAAGATCCTTCAGTTTTTGAAACTCTTAAAGTAACCACCGAAGACTGAAGTTCAGCAACGTATGTTGTCAACAGATATCCTCCTTTTATGTATTCATATCCATCACCATCATCTTCAAAGAGAATACCTTCAGCTTTATCTGCAGTTAAAGATATCCAATTCTGAAATCCAATAATGTCTGTAAAATAGTTAACTCATTCATAAGTCATAACAACAACTATATAAGTAAAAATTTTGTTGCGGCCTACACGACATTAATGATAAGAGCCTGTCACAAATTACAGCCGGGTTTTTTTCTTCGGAATTTAAGCTACTTCAAAACTCTGAAACCAACTGGACAAAACCATCAAGCCTACTATACTTCAACTTCACGTTGTTGTCGCCGCTATAGTTATTCTATACATTGCCCAATTTCCAAAATATTACACCAAGATTGTGCTGCCATGACAGAAATATGAGAAGACCTAAATAAAGCATCCTAGAAAACTCCCAAAAAAAGATACGATTCAATGTGGGACATACCGAAAACGAATGTCATCCAAATTCATTATTTCACGACTATGAGAATAATTTAGATATATGATATAATTCTCCGAGGTGCCAACAATGCCAATAGCTGCTCCTGTTCATCTGAAAGAGGCTTTTCAGGGGGGGGGGGGGTACTGAAATTTTCATTGTATCTCTTATTTCCTAAGTAGCATTCAGGTTATGCATACTCTAATACATGCTCTCAAAATACAACATGACGTAATTTACTCGAGCATTCAGGTTTCCAACATCTGACTTCTCTTCTTAAGCCATTTGTCTTTCTTTTTCCTCTTCTGGAGCCTTTCAGTTCACTTTCCTCATTCCTTAGCAGCTCAATTTACCCCCTTGCTGATGATTCATTGGAGAATGCAGTTGAATTAACATTTTGACTCGGTACTTCTGAGGGGAAAACTAGTCGGATGCAAAAGGCTAGAACCCAAATATAGTCTGTTCCTCAGTCGACCAGAACCCAAGAGAAGCAAAAGATGGGAAGCATCATTTTAAGAATATAGATGCTTTACTGAAGGCCAGTTGGAAATTTTAGTGAAAAGCATAGCAAAATTTAAGTTATTCCAGTTAGGGCAAGTAACATATAAATGTTATCATATCATAAAAATGTAACAAACAGAAAAATTACCATGTTCATCCAAAGCTACCAGCAGATATATATCATCCATAGGAGTAGCTTCACCAACATGTTGATGAGGAGCCGCCAAAGGAATGATGGATCCTCCTTTCAAGTATAATGATGGCAAATCCTAGTACAATCAGACATAGGAAAAAGCAAAAAATTTAAAAGAAACCAAAAATAATAAATAATAAAAAAAAAAGGTCATATAATAGGTTATTTATAAATACCGGATGAGAATCTTCAAAATCAAAACTCAACCAGATTCCTTTAGGCAACTTGTGCTGCATTTGATATAACTCTTCATCATGCCTGGTGCTGCAACATTGAACACAGTATGCAATAAAATTTAGGAGCAAAATATTTCCTATGATCAACACTGAAAGAACCTAAAATAAACAAAAAAGAGGGAAAATAGAAAGGCTAAAAGAGAGCATATTTAATTGCAATTCACATTATAGTGTCAAAGTCCAAATATTGAATCAACAACTGTCTTTAAGATCAAAAGATGCGAGAACCTTGCATATACGAGAAGTGGCCCCAACAAGAATGAATTTTCATGCATTCTTAACTCAAAATCTTTGGGATCTGCAAACGAATCTTAAAATTAATGACCACCAAATACAGGTCAAGAAGTCCAGTTTATTGATGATCATGAGAACGCACCAGCAAAAAAAGTGGGAGTTGCCACCGGGATACCCAGCGTATGTGCCAAGTAAAACAGAGTATATATGTGAGGTAAAAGCCGATAACGCCTCCTCAATGCCAATCGACAAACTTCTTCACACTGTGGAGATAAGAAGCTCGCAAATGAGGAATGAAGAGAGTAAGCAGAAATCTTAATGGCAACGTTATGAAGAATAATAATTAGTAAAATTAGGATTTGTCGACAGATATTACTTCTATACCAGTACAAGAAGACAGCTTCGCCCAAATATTGAGAATAGAAATATTGCAGAAGATATCACGTTTCTTGTAAATTATTGATTTGTCACTTCAGGCAGCAAATTTGACACGAGAACAAGAAAGTCCATTCCAAGAAGGTGGCTTTTACACAATTGGATTATCAAAATTTAAGCTTATGCTAAATTTCGGAGAAAAAAAAAAAAGTTTTGAAATCAGTTTCTTCTTCCACAAAATTCTGTTCCGCTCCTTTAGAAATAAGAGAAACTATCTACAGACTTTTCAACTTCAAACAAGCAAATGAAGGCATAATCGGAAACTCAAACATAGTTAACAGCTTGGAATGACCTGACTCTGACACGTTCAAAAATTCAGATAAAATATAAGATGGAACTCGGTATTCGAAAGTGGCATAAAATTGTTACATATCACGCTCTATAAGTTAATTTATTAAATATATTTTACATATAAGTCTCCTCCTTAAAAATGTTGATGCTTATGAAAAGGACTCAACAAACTATAACACGCTCTCACATTTACTGAAAGTTTCTATTAAATGAATTATGAACGTACATATACAATATCATTGTGAAATTGAGATCTAAACAGATGACCCTTCTCCCTACTTCGGCACCATATTGGATTACCATGTTATCAAAGTAGCAAGTTTTGAAAGAGGGTATGAATTAACTATTAATGCGTTGGTATAATTAATGGGTGTAATACTGCAGCTTAAAGTGTTTCTCATCTCAACTTTTACTTTGAGTCAATTAATGATAGACAATGTCGAATCTATAGCATCAGCCAGTTTAACAAGAAATATTGATGCACTTTTTTGTGTACTCGCTTCAAAGGAAGGAAAAGAGAGTGGCATGGTGAAATTTTTGTAAAATTTATATGACAAAAAAATCGCTTATAACTTCACAGGTACATAGTTCTTCACTTAATTGTGAACGAAGGACCAACCTCTTCTCCAAAAGACCAGGGCTCATGATCGATGGTATCAATTTCAGAATGCCCACGACAAAAAGGAAACATAGCACCCACACCCATCCACCTTCCAAACAGCTTTGGTGTTGCATTCCCAGCAAATCCACCAATATCTGGCCCTGAAAGCGGCTGCCCACTAAGCCCCTAGACACCAGCTCATATTTCATTAATGCAGTCAACTGTAGGGAGGGGGAAAATTGAAACTGCCAGATCTTTTAGTCAATGAGAAATTCATTAAGGCATTCTCTCTTAAGCATCAGTGATAATATATGTGAAAAAAAAAAATAGTTAGAAATGTTATTGTATATAAGAGGGCAGGAAAGAAATACTGGGGTCACTTTTAATCCTCTTCCATTCTAGTAATGCATGAATAAAAGCAGATAATTAATGAAATAGATTTTTAGCACGCCAATGTATATAAACTCACTCTCACGCGTGCATATGCACAAGTATCTTCTTTAGTACTTGTATAAACACCGCATTTTGACCTTGTAATAATCAATTTATTACAGATTCAAGTTCCAAATGGGTCAAACTTAGTTACAGTGCCATCTCTTTCATGTTCATCATTAGTATATATAAGAAAACAAAGACAGAATAACATAATATGTAAAACCATTTGACCACCAGGAATCAGTCAAAAAGGTACATGCCCACTAAGGATATTTTCAAAAGTGACCATGAGGCAGGGTCCTTAAGCAGGCAATTCTATACAAGCTTGATAAGAGTGAAAGTAAACATAATTTGCAAACAAAATGCAGAAAACCCCATATGTGTCTAGCATACAGCACTTGTTTTGGAATACGAATTTGAGCTCTTCATAGGATGTATGCAATGGGCCTCTATGAGCAACTTGGGTTAACCATAATGACTAAGTTAGGACACCTGCTGGGAAGTTATTTGGCCTACTGTTCAAGACACTCTTGCAAGTCTCTAGGGGTTGAGGCATGAAAATTTGACATCAATCAAAAATATAAGCACCAAATCTAATATACTATGCCCATCAGGGATATCCTAAAATCATGCGCGGACTCTGATGCTCGGACTCTTTGAAATAATTGGAGTACCCGTGTTGGACACGACATGACATAGGTATGGATATGTGATATATATCGGATCCTCCAATCAATGCTATATGGGCTAAGAGTCCATTCTTACGTTTTGTAATGGATTGTTGGAATTGAATGAACCAAAGGTATAACTATTGATGAACCAAAAGTTTGAGTCAGGAACAACTCTCTCATGAAAGTAGAGAAGATCGGGCCAAATAAAAAAACACATAAGAACACTGACTCTTTCGTGGTTCGAAAAATGTCTAATATCTTCAACTTACCAGTTGAAGAACCATAGATATACTCATATGAAGGTGCTCCCAAGTAGAAAGATTATCTCCCGTCCATGTAGCAGCATGCCTTTGGCTACCAACAAATCCAGCTCGAGTAAGAACAAATGGACGTTTTTGTTCATTAGATAGTTTCATGCCTTCATATGTTGATCTTGCCATCAGCATACCATAAACCTGAAATAAGAAACCAATTTGTCCTGAATGAAAATCCATCTGTTCTATAATACATAAAAGAAAACCATTAACTATTAGCTTAATTTTCATTTTCTGGTACTAATAACTAAAAGCTTCAGCTAAGCATATAAATTTTTTCAAGAGTAAAATTGAAGTATTGGAAGAAGGGTCCAGGCAGAAGTAGTATACATTGTGATAGTATGAATGGTTCTGACAGCCTCCAAGCTCTGGATCTCCTCTATGAATATTGCTCTCAGGCATTGTCTTTGTTACAGTCTGCAACAAAATATGTTATGCAAAAGAAGGAAAGTGGTGTACTTCTAACAAAGTTTGAACTTCACCTTGAAAACAGCCGGTTCATTCATATCATTCCATATACCATCAACACCATTATCAACAAAGTCCTTGACAAGATTAGCCCACCATGAACGAGCTTCTGATTTTGTGAAGTCGGGAAATACACATTGCCCAGGCCACACCTCCCCTAAAGATAGAATAAATAAAATAAATGTAAATGTACATGTACATGTTCATTTCAATAAAAAAATTCCCTGGCCACGAGTTCAAGCTTTTTTCTCTTTCTCTTCCTTTATTATGTTTCGTTTCAGTTTTCTGTAGAAAGGGAGAGGAAGAATGGAGGTATCATATGTACCTACAAATGGCTTTCGATCAGCAGTTTGAATCCAGATATCTCTTTTAGAACCATTGTCATAAACAAAATAGCCCTTTTCATATTTGATCCCAGGGTCAAGCATCCAGATTGCTTTGAAACCATTTTTATGAAGATCATCTGCAAGAGATTTTGGATCCGAGAACCGCTCCTAAAATAGATAGAAGTAGTTTGTTTTATAATTCATCTATGCAACAAACCAACTTGGAGTAGATGTAAACTTGCCTGGTCAAACGTGAAACAACGAAAACCATCCATGTAATCGATGTCCATCCATATGACATCACAAGGTATATTTTTTTCACGAAATGTCCTTGCAATCTGCATTGAGAAAATGAAAAACAGGCTGAATGTTAAATCGTAAATATGCAGGAAAAACAAGCTGTCCATATAACCTCTCTAATAACAAAATGAGTTTCCCATAACAAAATTCCAAGTTCACATAGTTCGTGCAAAGACAAACAAAACAAATGGAGAAATAAGAAGAAAAGGTGTATGATCCTTGTGTATGTGCAAATAAGAAATCAATACAGTATAAATGGTCAACCTCACGAACTCGTGCATCAGAAGCATAGCTCCAACGACATTGATGATAGCCCAGTGACCATTTTGGGGGCATAAAAACAGTACCTGATAGAAAAATTCCTCAATCAAATAACAGCAGTGAGGAAGGTAGAAGAAGCAAAACAAGAATAGTGAAAAAAGACGATTTTGATTGTGGATCGCATATTGACACATCAGACTTTTTGTAGAAGTCAAATTATATGGGAAATAGAAATGCAAAATTATTTTATATTTTTACCTGCAACTCAACTTGTGAGTAGTAAGAAGGGGAAGATTGCATGAAGACAAGAAGAATAGAACATGAGAAAAAGTAGTCTTAAATTAAGTAAAAACACATGAAAGTCGGACCATTTTATGAAAATGAGTTACAAAGGGAGCAGATAAGGCAACATTATTGGCATACAAGCTCTTTATAGCAATAACATAGATCGCTTGAGAAATTTTAATTAGGTTTAAGCCTTAATCTCCAAAGAGCAGTAACACAGAAGAAAATTAAATGCAGACATACAAACATGCAAATTTTATAACGTAGGAAACTAGGGCAGATTGTTAACTTTAATGGAGAAGGAATTACAACGTTTTCCTCACACCTCTCTATCCTATCTCTACGCAAGACAGCCCCTTCAGATTTTTCTATATATAGAAAACTAGGCCAACATAATACAAAATCATGAATGTCAATATACCCCTAGGTCAGTCGCATTTACCAGTAGCATTTTTAACTGTCTAATATTGCCATTCTTGTTCTCAAATGACAGGATCTAACATTTATACTTCACTTAATTTAAGAATCTGCACAACACCAAGGGAACAAGTTTGTTGGGACAACAATTATCAAAATTGATTAAATTGGTTTATAGTATTCATCTTTTAGATGTTTGTTTTAGGAACTAAATATCCTAGAGGAAATGCTGAAAAGGAATTCTATGCTACATAAGAAGTTGGCAGTTCGTCATTCAAGAAGAGACGTAAAAATTATTTAGAAAGACCAGAAGATGAAAAGTATGATTATCCATAATTACCAACAGCCCGGGCGAAAGACATAAGAACATCTGTTGGTGAAGCAAACGGACCAAACGTGATCAAAGGATACGATAATGGAGCAATGACCTTTATATTTGATTCCTTTCTTGAGTCAATCTGCTCAAACAACGACCAGACTTCTAAAAAGCAATTTCTGTCTAACAATTAGTCTCACAAACTAACCAAGAAATCACAAGTACCTCACATCGTTGTGTAGTATCCGCAAGAACCCCTAATGCTTCTCCATCAGGGAGAACTGCTAGAACCCAAGGATGGGATTGATACAAGGAAGTTGTTCCCGTACCATAGCCCCATGCATCAGTATTCCAAGTAAAAATCTGTTCATAGTAAAAGTAGAAATTATTTCAAGAACAATCATTTATACTTATTGACAAAAAAGCTGGATCAAGTGACTTACTCTCTTCCCCGTCCGCTCCAGCTGCCCACTAACTTCTCCAGTTCCATAAAAAGAGGTACCAGACGGGAACTAAAACACAGAAAATTTCACGCCAATATATTAAATCGTGTTAACTTGTAAAATGTAAAAAATTGAAACTGAATCACATTTTAATGATATCAAAGAATGTGCAATGCTTAAAGAATGATGATAAACAATATTTACCTCAATATTGACTATCTGTTGTCCCATAACACATTCAAATGTGGGATTGTATGTTGGAATTTTATGAACATTCATAATTGGCATATCCCTCTCTTTCGGATTCTTAAAGGAAATGCTCGGGAAGGCTGTATTTCTATCATCCGCAGAACAATCAAAACGAAAAACTCCCTCCTCTAGAATTGGCTCAAATATCATTTTACCCGATTTCACCTCAGAACTTGTCGCTATCCCTTCATATCCAGCCATCTTAGATGCTACTAATCTTTCACCAACCAACCTCTTTTTCACCCCCTTCTTTCTACATGCCATATAATCATATCAGGAGATATTCACCAAATCATGTAACTTCATCAAAATAAGCGATAGCAATATCGAAATAAGAACTAAAGAGCACAACAATATCAAGAAATCACACAGATTTTTCATGAAATTCACTTCACAAGACTTGATTAGATTTTTACTCGGATTAAACACTAGAAAAATCTGCTAATTATTAAGAAAAATAAACAAAATTGATTCTTGAACTAACCTGGTTAAATCATTCACAGTGAATAGAGGTGATGAATTAAAGAAATGCAAAGATTTTCGGTTTCTCAATGACCCTTTTGAAGTTCTTGAAAAAGAACCTTTATTGGAGTGATGAAAATGAATGTGATGCCTTCGTAACAAACAAAATGTTTCGTCCATTGGGTTTCAGAAATATAGTACAAATATAATTAATTAAATTTCGACAGGAGATAAATATGTAAGAAAAAATGTACGGTGGGTTCATGAGATTTTTGTCAGTTAGTGATGGAGCTTGTATTCACGCGCTGATGCATTGTACTTCAACTAAAAGGAGTCATATCAGTTTTATGACTCAACAAAAGTGAAGATAGGTTCAAAAGAAGCTCCTCGTAAACCGTGAAATTTGGGACACGATGGGCCCTTTCTTGTCGGTCAAGTGCAAAATTTGCTTAAAATTAGGCTCAGAAATGTACATAATACTATAGTGTCAGAGTGGCATATGGTAAATTTGACACAAAAATTGAGTGCCAATCTTCATTCATTACATCGAAATTTGGGATTAGTTTTCCATCATTTTAGCATAAATTTTGCACGAAATCATCTTCAACCCAAACATTAAAAATTGTATCACATGAAAAGCGTTTCACCATTTTCTTCAACTTTTTAGTTCTTAATTAATAATTTATTTATCTCAAAAATTATTTAATTATTTATTGTATTACTACTTAAATTTATTGAACACTTGTATTTTAATTCGTTCCTTAATTATTATTATTAATTACATTATTAAAATTTATTACAAATACACATAATAATATTAATACAATTAAATTAAGGATTAAAATTTGGATGTTGCATTTTGTGGAGCTTTGCACCCATATTTTTGCATCATTATGATATTTTTCCATCATTTTGGATCTCCAATGAAGATGCCATAAAGAGAACATCATACAAGTAAACTGAAACACTTTGCACCTTGTTTCATTTTTTCAAAATTCATATTTAATCACATATTTTACAAAATTCACAACTTCTATCAATTTTTCAATCACATGTTTCACTAACTTTTATCAAAATTTATTAAAAAATCTAATTTTTACCCAAATTAAACGGTGGGTCAATTATACTTTTATTAAGGGTATCTCCAATGGGATACCATATTTGATGAATAATGTTATTTATCATTATAATGATAGAATATCGGTGATATGGTAATTTATGTGGATTAATAGGATATGACAGTTCAATTTCCCCCCTCTCATGAAAATTGAACCGTCTATTCCATTATTCCACATAAGTTATCACATCACTGATATTTCATCGAATATAGAGAAAAAGATACTGTAATGAATAGTGTTACACATACCAATTATAAAAAAAATTTGATTTAACCCCATTTTTCCCTTATTCACACTTTATAAAAATTGTTTCTTCTATCTATATTTTTATTTGATATTTTAGTATTACTAGAGTTTAATTGATTCATAATTATTTTAATATGATGGGTTATTTTTATTTAATATTTACTTTTAAATTCTAATTAATTATCTCAACAATAAATTAAAATTGTTCATCAAGAGTGAAAAGTTACAAATTTGATAATTAGCACTAGAACAATTTATTTAAATATAATTTCTAATTTAACTATTTTTTAAATAATATGTTACGCCTTGAAAAGTTAGGACCCATGAAGGGGCCCAATTAGCCTACGTGGCGAACCGCTTGGGGGCCCATGCATCATACACTGGCATAAGGTAACCCAGCTACACACAGGCAAACAAATTCAGGTGCAAACGACCCGTCTTCCCCACATAGAACACCTGGACCTACCCGTTACGTGCAGACCCCATTGCAAGAGTCGGCTCAAGACGAAGCAATGACGAGATCTTGAATGGATCTCACACCATGTGAGTTGACAAAACAACTCACTGCAGTAGACAAGACAACCACTGTCGATGCCATCATATTTAATCAATTCTAAAGTACAAGCTAGGCTTTATGGATACAAAAATGATCTTAGTATTTAAGGCTGGGATTGATTGATGTATAGACAAGAGAATGAAGTAGTTTGGATAAGGCCACGTGCGCTATCATCCAAGGAGCTCCATTCATTTTGTCCAAGTATAAAAGCTCACACTTAGTGCCATTCAAGGGGTAATGCAAGTCTAGACTCTCAAAACTATTTTATTGCCACTCACACTTTTTACTTTTTTTACCCCAAAGCCAACACCCATTGTTCATATTGGAGGCTCACGTTCAAAGCTCTCCCATACCTTAAAACTACTACACCAACTGACTTGACCGTCGGAGTGCATGCGGCTAACTCCACTCCTCCCGGAGAAGGCCACGTGTAACTAACGGTTTGTCCAAGCGTACAGGAATTTAGCTTGCACGGACGTAAGAGACCTTGGGATCTGTTGGCCACATCATTGGTACATTTTTTTGGGTCAATAGATTGGTGCCGTCTGTGGAGAAATCGACACTATAACCACGAACATCCTTGTAGTAAAAGTCATTGGAAGCAGAGCCTTGAAAAAAAGTTTGGTTCTTGAAGAAGAACCGCTGCAAAGAGAAAACATCTAAAAAGCCTATCTTTAGCTCTAAACCTAATACACACTATGAGTTCTAGCCACTACGGATCGCAAGGTAGGAGTAGACAACATGAGGCTTCTGAAGAAGAGGTCCTCCGAACAAATGTAAACGTGCGTCGCCCCCACCACCAACACAGGCGAGGCGGTACCATAGCTCGTTTGGCTAGAGAAGTAGGGGAGATGGCTGCGAATATGAGAAACATGGCACAGTAGAATGCCAGTGTGCAACAAGTACTCATGCAAATGCATCAACTAGCGGGGTACCAAGTACCACAATAGGGAGCGATAGCTCAAGAAGTAGAGGAAAATGACACGGTAGCCTACCCCCAAATGCACAGAAGAGAGATCAGCCCAACGGAGAGGGAGGTAGGATGGACACTTCCAACAATTACACAACTAGCCGACCCGGGGATAACATATTACATGAAATTTCCCCCCACAATACGCTCAAGAACGCGAACCACAAAGATCCACTAGTGTGTTGGACAGAATTGGAACATCAAGGCCTAGAAATAGGTCCATAAAGCCGTCTCCCAAACAAAGGAGGCCAGAACGAAATCCGAGGTATGAACCTTAGAGGGTTCATTTACCTCCACCTAGAAATAGGCCAGAGAGAAGAGATGAGGCAAACTTGAGGAATCAACCAGAAGCATCGTGACCCCCTCGTTGTTCGGCAAAGGAAGATGATTTCGACGGTCCATGCAGGTCGTTTGAGTTAGATAATGATGACAAAATCCTAGCCCCATTTTCCAGTTATTTTGTACCTCCCAAAATACCCAAATACGAGGGAAATGGTGATCCGGTGAAGCACCTCAATAATTACAAGACTCACATGTCCCTGCGAATGAAAAGGTCGAAGTTGAAGCTCAAAGACAATCGAATCAATCCAGGGGAAGAGGTATGGGGAGAAATATGGAGCCTAGGTACAGAAAATATTGCACCTACCATCGAACCAACAGTCATTGCACAGAGAATTGCCTGTCAAGGCCATATCATGAAGAACCAGCAGGCCCTGTGTTGATAGAAAAAACACCTATCATGCACAAAGGAACGTGCTTCAACCTAGGCATGAGAGGAAACCTAGGCGTGATAAGGAAAGGCGATATCACAAAAATGAATCGTCTTGACGGGAGCGCGAGAAAGAAAGAAATAGGTCAAGAGGTGGACAAAAGCCCATGAGAGAACCCCCACCCAACGCAGATAATGTCCCCATACGGGAAATTGACACCATTATTGGCGATCCACATGTATGAGAGGAGTCCAGAAATGCTCAGAGAAATTATTCAAGGGAAGCAAAAGATCCTCCCATGACGAGCTACTTAGTCAATAATACCGCTCGAGGAGTTGTAAGCATTCCACCAATAACCTTTTCATAAGACGCCATTGGGGTTCATTATCCACATTGTGACGCTTTGGTGGTACGATCTGTCGTGGCCAGAAATGGGCTCAAACACATGTTAGTAGACAACGGGAGTTCAGTAAATATCCTACTTGGAACCACTTTTGACAAAATGATGGTAGATCATGAGCTCACCCCCATGACTGCCCACTTATATGGTTTCACTGGCGACAACATCATTCCTAGGGGACGAATCACACTAGCGGGTGAAAATGGGAGAACCCCCACTCACGACTCAACACTTCATGGAATTCCTCATTATAGATCACCGATCTACTTACCACGGAGTATTGGGTAGACCCGCGTTGAAAGAGCTTGGAGCCATTACGTCCATACACTACATGTGTATGAAATTCCCCAATGAAAGAGGAATTACTACAATACGAGGAAGCCAAATGGGCTAGAGGGGATGTTACCTTAACTCCCTGAGAAAATTCGAGCCCCGCAGTTTGAATATAGTCCTAGTAAACGCTGAAATGGTTGACGCACCTGAAGAAGGTCCTACCCCTAAACAAAGGGGAGACGTCAGCATGATAGATGCCCTGAGTGGAGGAATTGAAATCTTTCCCGACAGACCTGAATGACCCTACGAAGGTGCTACAAGTGGGGAAAGAGATCGAATTAGGAAAAAAGATGAGATTCAAGATCTTCCTGTTTAGCAACTTAGACATGTTCGCCTGGAAGTATGCAGATATGGTGGGCATAGACCCCAATGTTAGTTGCCACAGTCTTAACATCGATCCCAAGTTTACCCCTCACAGGCAAAAAAGGAGAGCCTTGAACCCAGAAAGATACGGGGCCTTGAAAGAAGAAGTGCAAAGACTCATATCCAATGGGTTTATTATAGAGGCAGTATATCCAAAATGGATCTCAAATCCCGTCTTGGTAAAGAAGCCCAACGGCAAATGGAGAGTTTGCATAGACTTTTCCAACCTTAACCAAGCATGCCTAAAGGACAGTTTTCCACTTCCAAGAATCGACCAGTTAGTCGACTCCACTGCTAGCCATAAACTCTTGAGATTCATGGATGCATACTCAGGGTATAATTAAATTTTCATGTATCTGGCTGATGAGGAGAACACTTTATTCATCACTGATAGAGGCCTTCATTGTTACAAAATGATGCCTTTTGGTTTGAAAAATACTGGGGCTACTTATCAACGCCTAGTTAACAAGATATTTGCCGACCTTATTGACAAGACAATGGAAGTATACGTTGATGACATGCTAGTAAAAAGCATCGTGGCTGTGAACCACATTAAACACCTGGAAGCCACCTTCAAAATCTTGAGGAAGTACCGAATGAAGCTGAACCCTTTGAAATTTGCTTTTGGAGTTACTTTAGAGAAATTCCTAGGTTACATGGTCAACCAGTGACATATTGAGGCCAACCCTAAAAAAATCAAGGTCCTGCTAGATATGAAATCCCCTAGTAAGCCCAAGGAAGTACAATGTTTGACGGGTCGCCTAGTGACGCTGAACCGCTTCATTTCTAAGGCGACTAATTGATGTATCCCATTCTTCAAAGTTCTGAAGGGAAGAATAATGTTTCAATGGAACGAGTAGTGTGAAGAGGCTTTCCAGGAGTTGAAGAAGCACTTAGGACAAGCCCCCCTCCTCTTAAAGCCCAGAGACGGAGAAGTACTGCTCCTATATTTGGTCGTAAGTGCGGAGGCAGTAAGTTTAGTACTGGTGAGGGAAGAAAATGGCATGCAATTGTATGTTTACTATGTAAGCAAAGTCCTGCTACCAGCTGAATCGTGTTATATGGATATGGAGAAACTTGTCTTGTCCCTTATGATAGCTTCTAGGAAGCTGAGGCCCTACTTTCAGGCCCAAAGTATACATGTATTGAAGAGCCTTCCCTTCAAACGGTGTTTCAAAAAATTGGATGCTTCAGGTAGGCTAATGAAATAGGCCATGGAGCTAAGCGAATTCGACATCTTGTATCAACCAAGAAGCTCGATGAAGGGACAGACAGTAACATATTTCATAGTGGAATTCACTGAGACAACAGACATTGCTGTGGCAATGGAACTGGCAGACCTCCCATCCTGGAAGTTGTTTGTTGATGGATCTTCTGGAGAAACAGACTCTGAGGCTGGTATATTGTTAGAGAGCCCAGAAGGCCACAAGCTTAATTGTGCGGTGAGGTTTTGTTTTAAGACCACCAACAATGCAGCTGAGTACGAGGCGCTTCTAGCAGGCCTCAGGCTGTCCAAAGAAATGCAAGTCAAAAACCTGGCAATTTGTAGCGATTCACAACTGGTGGTAAGCTAGGTCAATGACAGTTTTGCAGCCAAAGATAAAAGTATGGCAGCATACCTGAGAAAGGTTTTGGACCTATTCCCCTGCTTTGAGAAATTTGAGCTAACCCAAATACCAAGAACGGAGAATTTGCATACAGATGCCTTATCAAAATTGGCCAGCTGCAAGGATTCAAAACTACTCAAGCTTGTACCAGTTGAATACCTTTATAAGCTAATGTGGATTGAGGAAACCTCACAATAGATGCAACCTACAATAGCTTACCTCAAAGATCACGCACTACCTGAGAGCAAAGAAGAAGCCCATAAACTCCGATGCAGAGCCGCCCACTATGTGCTCCAGGATGAAATACTTTACAAAAGAGGCTTCTCAACCTCACTCTTACAATGCACGAGAGGGGAAAAAGCCAATTATGTCCTACGGGAAATCCATAAGGAAATTTGTGGCAGCCACACTGGAGGTCCAACATTGGCTCAGAAAGTGCTAAGATAAGGGTACTACGGCCAACCTTAAAAAGAGATGCAATACAATTCATGAGAAAGTGTGACAAATGTCAGCGTTTCTCATTCGTTTAAAAACAAACATTGCAAGAATTGACTGTGGTATCCAGCCCTTGGCCATTTGCCAAGTGATGGTCGATTTGATAGCCCCCATGCCAAAAGGGAAGGGAAATACCAGCTATACAATCGTCGCCATTGATTACTTTACTAAGTGAGTTGAGGCCGAAACTTTGGCAAGAATAATTTAGGCAAATACTTTTAAATTCATCTGGAAAAATATCATATACCGATTCGAAATTCTCAATTCACTCGTAACAGACAATGGACTTATGAGACGAATTAGGTATCAAGAAGTATTTTTCCTCCCCCCATCCTCCCCAAGCAAATGGCCAAGTTGAGGCAGTTAACAAAATCATCAAGCACCTCTTGAAAAAGAAACTTGATGCGTCAAAAGGGGGCGTGGGTAAACGAGCTCCCTCATGTGTTGTGGGTGATCCGCACCACTAGTCGAATTGCGATAGGAAAGACCCCTTTCTCTATGGCATACGAGGCTGAAGCTATAAGTCCAGTCGAAGTGGGTCTCCCTTCGCCCCGCCACCTGCATTTTAACGAAATATCCAATGATGAGATAAGACGGTGTGAACTGAATTTTCTTGAAGAAATGAGGGATGATTCGCAAATAAAGCTGCCCTCATACCAAAGAAAAATGGCAAGGGTACTACAATGCCAAAGTCAAGAAGAAATCGTTCAAAAAATGAGATCTCGTACTCAGGAGAATTTTCCTTTCTTCCAAAGAACCAAGCGTTGGCACGGTAGGTCCGAATGGGAAGGCCCATACCACATATCAGGTGATGTCAGGTCAGAGACTTTCCCAATTGAGAGCTTGGATGGGAAGGTGTAGCTCCACCCTTTGAATGTTGAACATCTAAGAATGTATTATCATCATTACTTATATACCTTTTGTGATTAATGCAAGTATCATCTCAACAACTTCGTTTTTAACTATGACAAGTTCATATGTTGTTAAGTTAATTTAATTAATTATAACAAACTCATACATTGTTCGAGTTG
>CAIGRT010229766.1:0-14197 GCA_903798405.1 Fraxinus platypoda
AAATCTGATTTATGAATTTTTCCCAAAAATAAATTTGAAATATGCCTCTTGCCATCATTTTCTTTTCTTCCCTTTGAAATTAGAACTTTGTTATACGAACAGATTTTGAATTAATACAAGGGAGACAACTGTCTAATTAAAAAAATTATGTACTTATAGAAAACAACCTACTTGAATATATATATATATATATATATATATATTTGGAACAACATAAATAAAAATTTAAAAGGACTATTTGGACCTCGTGATGAACCAAGCCGAGACATCTTAAGTAATAATTATGAATACAAGAATTTGGCAATTGATTTTTTCTCTCCAGTGAAAAAATAAGGTCGTATCCTCTTAGTTTTAATTTTTGAAGCTGAGTATTTTCCTTTTCAATATACAGTCAATTGAGTGTTGCCAACAAACAAACAATTCACTTAGCTAGGAGTTGTGTACTAAAATGGTAATTAAGATCAACGTTTATCTAAGCTTATAAAAGACGTAAATTACTCTTACCTCAGGTTCTATTGTCTAAAGGCGTACGGCGTGACAAAGAGTGAAGATCAAGCCTTAACTCGCTACATGTTTTATTCGTGAACACAAAAATTATTTAAAATTTAGTCGAGTCGAACATATACCATAAATAAGAAATTACTTGTGGATAATAGAATTTCTCTGTAGTGGCTGCCAAAGAAAGCTGTCAACTACTTCTGGAATTCATTATTAATTTCTAATGATGAATAAAGAACAGAACACAATCCTAAATCTTGTACTTAGAATCATTACAGACATTTAATTGTACTAAAAAAACCAAGTTAAAGAATCATTATGCAGAGAATCTAATGACATTCTAAAGTGAAATCACCTTTTATGAATGGATTATTCTTCCAATATCTATTTTCAATCATAGCATATATTCTTCCGTAGGGCTCGTCCATTGTGGATAAGTCAGGACCTAAGATAAGATCGAAAGACATAGTCGATGGACAATAGATGAATATTCATGTGGTACTCTTTGTCAGTCATGAGGGACGTAGCCTGTAGGAGGCTAGATTAGCCGAAGCTGGCTGTCGGTTCGAGTACATAAGGTGCTTGCAAATATAGTGCAGAAGATGGGAAGACGAGAGAAACCAGAACAAACACCTACCTAAAAAGTAACATTAAATGTGAAATTTTACAGCAAAAAACTCCACTATATAGATTATGCTCTTCACTGAGTCATCAACCATTTCTACCTAACTCTGTACATTTTGCATGACTAATTACTCCTTGCTGCAATCATTTCAAAAATGTCAAAGTTAAGACAAATTTGATCACACGATACAAAGAAAAAGAAGAGACAGACATCTAGTTTTCTGTTGCTTGTTCCCTGGAAAGTTTCTTCTTTTTCCCTTGAAATTAGCACTGTTTAATGTTCATTCAACCTCCGTATCGAGTGTAAAAATGTCACGATGCACAGATGATGATGGTTTAAAATGTGTTGACCTAATTGGGACGTTTCTTATCTCCAAAAACCCTAAATATTTGAGTATAAAACGTGGGAATGCACATGTTTGGCTCATGCTTATAAACAGATTATTTTTTATTCATATATTTCGAGGGTTCCACAAGTATAATACACATATCCACAATATCATTTTTTATCTATTTATAATTTAAATTGTTTATAATAAGCACTTATCAAACATGCTCGACTCCGAGTGCACCTATTGAATAACCCGACCATATATAAACTATAAAGTAATTAGGTATGCTTCAATTATATATGTGCCATCCTCTTTTCTATGTTATTTAAATAGTTACCAGCTATAATTATATATGTGTTTATGTATATATGTCACACTCGAATATTTAAGACGGAAAAAATACCTTCGACCCTCGTATCATAATTGGGGTTTTTGGGGTATCCAATTAGTATCTGCATGCCTTTTCAAAACATTGCAAATCAATCCAATCGCGACAATGAATTTGATAGATTGAAAAGTACTAGACGATACAACAAACAATTTAAAATTTTGTAAGATAAGATCAATATTTTTTAGTTTGAGCCCATCTAGGCCCAATAAATACAATTCTTCACCTGTGGAACAAAAGCTTGGAAATTTAAACTTAGCACTAATTCGAGGTCAAAAACCATTTGTAACTATTTCTTTTTTGTGAACTTTCATTTATCGCACTACTCGTTATTTTTCGATTTTGTATATTCTATTGGTAATTAAAAGGACAAAAATTCCATTTCCGAACTCAAGTGGTAATTTTTTTTGAATAATTGGCATCAAGACACCCATCGTAAACCATACTTGAGATTACTACATCTTGAATTTAAGAACAAATAGCTCTATCAACTAAGAACGATCATGCACCATCACCCATAAAACAAAGAAAGAATTCTCAGTTTGGAAGGCAACATTTAAATGTTGGAAGACAGAGGTCCACATGGAGGAGAACCGCCGAATGTCCGGCCCAAGCGTCGAATGTCCGGCCCAAGTATATATAAGTTGTGACCGCATCCGAATTAACCCGGGTGGCGAACCAGGGGAGAAGGCCGCTACTCCTCAGGACTAATCAGACGAAGCTTGGACATCCGAGTCATAAAAAAAAAAAACAGCTTCTTTTCACATTGGCACGTAGGTTGCACAATAATCAACTGAATGAATTTACATCGGTTAAAAAAAGAAAGTAGAGGCAGAAGGCCAAGAGTCTAGTCGTGCAAAGATCCAAACAAAAAAAAAAAAAAAAGAATTCTCAGTCGACAACGTTACTATATTTAGACTTGATAAGTTTCTCTTTGTTGAGTCAAATTAAGCTGCAGTCTCCACTCCTAATGGTGCATTTCCGTCATTTCATTTAGGTTTTAGTCTTGCGACCATATTCTCTCAGAACCTAAAGATTTTGATTTTTCATAAAGTGCCGATAAAGTCATAAACAATATCCACAATAGTTGAAATGAAAGGTCGATAGTTGACGATTTAGAAATAGTTACGATGTCTACCCTTTCATTCATCAAATTATGAAAAGAAAATTAAAGGATTAAGGGTTTGTTTGATAAGATTTTCTGAGAATAAATTTTAAGGAAAATAAATTTTTAAGTAGTTAAAAAGTAAGAAAAAAATATTAATTTACGTGTAAAATTATTTTATTAAGAAAACTTTTAATTGAAAACTTTTAAAACATAAATTTTAATAAAATTTGTACACTGATTATAATCTAAATCAAAATGATCGATTAATTATAACCACATATTTTATAGATCATACTTTTAATCATACATTTTATCAACTTTTATCAACGTTTATTAAAAATTCGATTTTAATCCCATCAAACAGGGCTAAAAAGCAATCTCCACACCAAATAATTGATGAATAAAATTGTGCAAAAAGGTCAAAAAATAATTAAAAAAAAAAAAAAAGGATGAAGAGAAGTAAGTTTTCATATTCCCTCGTCTCTTGTCCTCGTCAAAGTGACAGACGTTCTGGTAAGTGGGTCCCCCATTTCGAGAGTGGTTGTCCCTATCATATCATGACATGCAATCTATGTCCCATGCATCTAACCTAAATTCTCTCCAGTACATAATCGTTACATGGTGGATACACGTTTAATAAAAATAAAAAGGTTGAACCCCGCTCCTAGAACATTGTGGAGGAGGTAAATCGCGAGATGTGCCTTAACAGGTCAGGGTAGAAGAACTGCCATACTGGTGTCCACAAAGATTCTAATTCCATACCTTGTAGAGGCAGAAATCGAACCCTCACATTGCGACTGCTAGCTCAGTTGAGACTACCTAACTCATGTCCTTTACATCACTGAGCTATGCCCCCGAGAGGTTGGATACACGTTTAATATATTAGACGATATGAATCGATTCAATTACGAAGTTAATCAATTGATTAAGTCCCATTATTTAGGTCATACCACTAAATTTTAGAAATTATAATTCCAAATAATTTAGTCACAAAGTCTAATTATAAGACTCACATATTTATTTGAATTTTTAAATTTTTAATAAATGTCTACTTCAGAGCCAACTAACTTTATTTGTACATTTTGATATTAAAGTGGTGCATGCACAAACAGTGGTCAGAGTCATGAATTCACCCTCCTTTCCCACATAATGTTACCTCTATCATTTTGGGGTGTGGGAAAATGCTTTGGCACATGAACTGCACCCACTTTTTAACCCTTTTTAATTTTATAATATTTCTTTAAAAAAAATTCATTTTGACCAACTAATCTAAATGTTTATGATATTAGAGATGTAGCTTATATAATCAAATGAAATTTATCTTTAACACGATCCATGATCGCATACATACTGAGTTTATATTTTAGTTAAGTGATCGACGCTAGCAAGCATGGTGTGAATCGGGATATTTAATTTTATATAAACTGAAAGGATCACTCGTGTTTCAATCTGGTTATTCATGTTTAAAGATGATCATACATTTTTATATTTGTTTCGTATAAGCGGAAATTAGTGATTGCTATTGGAGGAATGACTAACTTAAAAAAAAAGAAGAAGTTCGGGACCAAATTGAAAGAAGATCCAAAGCTGGGTAACTTCGTGCTACAAGTGACTATGTCTATTACAATCTAGAGTTATGCATTTATAGTTGAACTCAAATCGATTGCAAAAAACAAAAAAAAAAAGAGAGGAGGAAGTAAGAATAGTTTGTGCAGCATGAAATGTCAAATTATAGGCAGCTCATGTGTTGACATTAGCTCATTTATAGTTTAAATTGAAATCAATCACTTTTAGAAGTAAGAAAAATTTGTCCAACGCGAGATGTAGAATTAGAGGTAGCTCATTTGTTGACATTAAAGACGCTAATTAGCTCGCTTATAGTTGAATTGAAATCTATCGCAAAAAATGATTTTGAAAGTAAGAATAATTTGTGCACCGTGTTGCCATAAAAGACGGTGATTAAATCACTTATAGTTGATTTGTAGTTCATCGTAAAAAGGATTTTAAATGCAAGAATAATTTGTGGGCCCATTTGGGAGGATTACCTACTGGAGGAAGGAAAAAAAAACTTAGCTGTCGACAATCGGAACCTGAGAATATTCAAGGACCCGCTACCGGGCAGGGTAAAACCAACAGCACAGAGGCTCTGCAGCAACATGATCTTTGAAAAATTAAAAATTACTTCTAAGATTGAGAAGTTAATTTTAAATATGTTTGGATAATTTTTGGAAAGTGGTTTGATCGACTAGACAAGCTTAGAGGAAGTTGGTCTAAAATAACTTCATCATGAAATTCTTTTATAAAAAGTAGAAGCAAACAGATGTTCTACCAAATGAGCCCTTAGAATTAGAGGCAACTCATGTGTTTACGTTAAAGACGCTAATTAGCTCAATCATAGGTCAATAGACATCAACCGCAAAAGAGAGTTTAGAAGTAAGAATTATTTTATGCTCGTGGTGGTGGTGGTCGTGGAGGAGGAGGAGGAGGAGTTTTTTAAGAAGAAGGAGACTTTTTTCCCCTATTTGTTTTATTTTGTCTATTTAAAAATTGAGGTAAGATAATCATGTTCATTTAACAGAAGTAATGGATGGAATCGGATGAAATGATCATTTCATAAAGAATGATCGATCTGAGAGCTCTATATAAACATTTTATGTTAATTATCGATTAAATCTATAATATATTAAATATCACATCAAGTGAGAATATTTTTTTGAACGATTTTAACCCTATTATAATTCAATTATTTTAATAATACAATACTTTTCGTTTTACAATATATAATAAATACTACAAAATTTGTGTCATATATGAATTTCGTGTTATTAATTTATAATTAATTAACATTAACATTAATCTAAATTAATTGAATCTTGACTTGATGAATCTAGAATTACTAATTATTTAAATTCATGTATTATCAACTAACTCTTATGTACCAAATGTTGTATAAAAAAATTATTCATTTGTAGTATTTTATCATCACAAAAAATTTGAATAATAGAATTTGAGTTTTGAGAGTACAATTTTCTTCTTTTAAATTTTTATTTTCTTTAATTTGTTTGAGACTCATCAAATTTTTCGAACAAATTAGTATCAAATATTTTTTTTTACAATAATTATAAAATATTTTAGAATAATGTGCACTGCACGTTCAATTCTGACTAGTTATTCTAAAATATGTTGAATCTGCCACGCGCCGCGCGTTGGCATTCACTGTCTAACACAGAATCTGTCACTGTGTGACTGAATTCTAATGTGCACACGAGAGTCCGTATAAACATATACATACACATATACATATGCACATACTTGGCTGTAATAAGTACATGTATTGTAAATTGTAATTACTAAAAGAAGTGTAGAAATATTCTCATTCATTACTTTTATCTTGGGGTCTCATATGTCGCTTTCAAGACTTAAATATACAGAGCTGAAAATGGGATTGACTCATTGACACCACACCTTTCGAGCGGGAAAATACGCATAAAGAAATGCCATCACTATCTCTCTCTCTCTCACTAAAACTTTTTCCCTCATCTCTCTAGAAAATACCTCAAAGAAACTCATTTCCTAGTTCCTCATATTCGTTTTTCTTCACTATTTTTTGTGGGTTTTCTTTTCTTGATTCTTCAAGATATTTGTTTTATGCAGTTGTGCTGTTTATGTTGTGTGTGTATGTTTTTTTTTTTTTTGAGTTTTTTTGTGAAGAAATGAGTTGAATATTTGTGCATACTTTTGCGCACTCTATATCGATATATATTTAGGTGAAGAAACTAGAAAGTGATGGCTATGGAATTTGAGGGCTTTTCGATGCGGTGAGTTGTCAAGTTTTGTTAATTAATGTTTATTATGCTTTGATTTTTGTTGGATTTGTTCAAAAGGTTGGTTTTGATGTTTTGTAGAGGATATGTCTCGAGGATGAGAAGTGTTAACGTGGTAAGATGCTGGCCCTTCGATGAGACTGAAGAAGATGTTGTAAAATCATTGCTCCCTCCGATCACCCTCAAGAAATTCACCTGGTGGTTCGATGTACTCGAATTGTCGCGTTCAGAATCGATTAGAAGCGTCAAAAACTCGAAAAAGAAGAAGAAAACAGTTCAAGAAAAGGGAGAATCATCAATTACACATCAAGACTATATGGAAGAATCAGATTTGGATGCTGAAGAATTCATAGGAGTAGCAGCAAAGTTGAAGCCTTTAAAGGGGAAGGTAAAGCCAAGGGCTCCAAAGAAAAGGTCTATAAAGGAGCTTTTTGAGGTGGCGCCGCCTGTGGATAGAGTTAGTAGCGAGGAGGACGAGGATGAGGACGAAGAAGACTTTCGCGATTCGAAGGAAATTAAATGGGGTCTCAAAGGAAAGAGGAATGAGAAGAAAAAGAATAGCAAAGAGATTTTCTTAAGCAAGTTGAAGAAGCCAAAGAAGAAGATTAACAAATTCAAGAAGAAGAAAAGCAATAAGGAGATGGATCTACCAGTTGCAAATAAGGTATGGGTTTCTTCATATATAATTATCTCAAATTCGTCTATAAATAGGGGTTTTCGTACACGAAAATGGATTCGGGAACTTTGTGTACACACTTCACCCATATAATCTTTATACAAGTGTATCGATTCTGATTGGATTGTCTTGATTGGTAGCAAATATGAGTAATTTTGAACATAAAATATAGGCCTAACTAAAGTTTTCTTGATTCTAAGTGGTTAAAAATGCTTGATTGTTACCTCTTTTTGCTTAATACAATTTACTGCTGAAAAGGCTGTACTTGTTTGTGTGGCAATTAGATTCATTCAGTTTAAAGAGAGAAAGTTAAAAAAATAGGAGAATGGGGATCTCACGATAGAGGGATTTGAGCAGGTTACAAGGAGAAGAGGGTATGGTGTTCCAGCTGTTCTGTACGGGTTGGACATCAATTTTTTATGAGGTTGAAAGTTTTGTTAATTAATTATGTTGTTTTTTCTACTGTTTGCCGATGTTTTTCTCTTGAACCATCATTGTCATGTCATTTTTTGGGGGGCATTTCAATTTTTTCATATTCCCAAAATTTGACCATATGATTTCTTCTACTTTTTTGTTAATCTAGGGTTGCTCAATCTAGAGAACGATTTGGTAGATACTTGGGGCTTGAAAATCGATCGAATGGAGGCGCGAAATGGTGAAAATTACGATATGGGTTTTCGTTTTTGACTAGTAAAATTATAAGACTATGTTCTCTTGGTTGTGTTCAAGTGAATTAGAGTGTTATGCTTTGTACGATTCTTGATTGAAGGGTTTGATGCAAATCTCTAATGGTGAAACACTGAATGAATTTAAAAAATTTTGTGTGCCTTTTAAGGCCTGGTTTCTAGTGAGATTTAATAGGTGGGGTAGTCATATAATGCTGGAAAGCTAAATGATTCCACTGGTTTTATGGTACGGCATGGGTTATTTGGTGGCTTGTACAGCGCCACCGCGGAATCTACGTACTGGAGGAATATGGATAAAATAAATTTGTTAACACGGGCTTCGATTTAAAATATTGAATTCGACGATGAATTACAAGTTTCAGTACTTACATTGTGATTTAAGGATAATCAGACCATTTTTTGGGGATGAATGTATGCTGCTTAACTTCTTTGGTGTTTTAATCAATTGTGTGCAAGAATGAAACTAACTTATGACATACTCTATGCTTATCTTGTACTAACCTTAAATTAAAAATCACAAGGACTATTACTGTGGACATAAATTCAATGTAAACTCTTTGTTTTCAGAAAACCACATGAAATAATGGTTTGATGGCATACACAAACTTAAATAAAAGAATAATGTTATTTATCATCACGATGATAAATTATCATTATGATCATAAATAGCTCTAAATAAAATTCCTTTAATGATTTTAATGTCACACGGTTTCCATTTTTCGTAATGTAGTTCTCTAATATCTAAATAAGTGATTACTTTTTAGTTTAGTTCATTCTGATCAGCTTTGAATTTTATTATGAAATTATCATAGACATAGCATAATTATACACGAGAAACGATATAGAAGATGAAATAAAGTACACAAATAAATCATGTTCTTTTTCACTACCATGTTTAGTTATTGATGTCGGGTTGTAGTTTTCATCTTTTGAGTGATATTTTTATGCATGGATATAGTTGAGGTATTTCATCTTGTTGAATAATTAGCTTACATTTAAGAAAGAATAAGAAAACTCGAAGTGTATAACTATTTTTTTTTCTGAATCTTGTCATGTTGGTCGGTTAACAACAGAAACATGACTTTTTATCTGTTAAATTTTGAGGAATGGATTCCTGTTCCCTTGAGAAATATTCTTTATATATCCTAATTACTGACATGTTTTATATGCTTCCTCAGGAGGTATGTTCTAAGCTCCACCTGCAATCTCACGTTGTTGTTAACGAGTTGGATATTGATCTATCTGATGCTGTTCCAATCCATAAGGGGAAACCAAAAGTGAAACACTTGGATGAAAAAAAGAAGATCATGGCTCGTAAATCTTCTAAGTTGACCGCAGCAAACGAAAAATTGGAGTTCCCCATGCGTGGGATTTTAAAGAATCATAACAAAGTATTTCCACTACTGCAATCAAGAAATTGCATCTTGCATGAGTCTATTCAAGCCAATCCATGTGGAATACAACAGGCAAACAAACACGTCACTTTCTCAGAAAAGGACGACATACTAGGATGTCAAGAACTACAAAAGTTTCGTGGTTCAGATTCTGACACAGTCGCTTCTTCTTTATTGGACAATCATGCTGGAGAGAGAGGAAACAATTCGACTGTTACAGAAATGAGTGGAAGTGAAGATAATTCGGGTGGAACCGAAAATGGGCACGATGCTCTATCTGCAAGTAAAAAGCAGTTCGCTATTGAATGCCATGAGTTTGATACAGCTAACTTTGTGAAGAAACATAGCCACGAGAAACTGTTTGGCACATCTGTAAAATCATGTCAAAGTGCACTGCAAGACTTGAATTTACATTTGTTTGAAAGAGGCCATAGAGAAGCATCTCATGATCCTTTGCGTGCTTCTCCTCCTTCGTTCTTTTGTAAGCATCCAGAAGGACATAGCCAAAACCCGAATCTCGAAGTGATTAGAAATTCATCAAGTTCTTACAATAACTGCAAAAGAATGATGGAACACCTAGGGAATCCTGGTCCCGGATTTCCTCCATTGTGTTTTGAGGATTATCCAAAAGCATATAATGAGTCTTCAGCACCATATTTGTATAAACGGGAGAAAAGATCAAACACAATGCCTCAATTTCCCCCGCAAAGTGCCATAGAAAATTTTAGTGGCCATGCTTTCGAGTATCAATCATTTCCTCACCTGTCTCCCAAGGAATTGCTGAGTACTTTATATTCCCTTCCAGAAGTGAACCAAAAAAGAATGGATGGAGATTTTGTTGGCTTACCTCTCAATTCACACGGAGAATTGATCAAGTTGAACTCGAGTGGTAAAGGGGAGTTTCAGCAGAGGATAAAGCCAAGTATCAGTGCATCTTCTTCCATTAGCTTAACTCTGAATAACAATGTCATTTCAAATTGCTTGGGTAATCTTTCAGATTGCAGAAGTTGGGAATGTAGAACATCCCGTGGGAATCAGTCGAATCAGTTCCCTGTCAACGGCTATATGAAAGAGAACCCTATTGTTGTTATGCCATCTAGCTTAGGTATTACTGAATGTCAACGCAATGGAAAAACAAATATTGACTTGAATTTGATCAAAAGAAATGGTCATTCCTTTAGTACAGTAGAGCAGAACCTGCACCCGGAGATTGAGTCTTACTGTGGATACCAAGAAGATTACCAGAAGAGCAGGAACCATGATCTTGTTTTGCCACATTTGGTGCAATCAAAAATGCGTTTGATGGGTAAGGAGTTTCTAGTTGGTGGAAACGAGCGTTGGAAAGATGAACAAATCAAAGCTGAGCATCATTCTGCTGGTACTGCCTTTGACAATTTAACAATTTACAGTCAGAATGATCCATCTATTGGGAAGTTTAGAGAAAATTTGGCTTGTTCATCGGAAACTGATATCAATCACATATCAGAAAGTATGTTGCGAACAAAGATTTCGGACTCTAGGTTTCCCGTCTCTCATTTTGCCATGCAAAGTACTGATGTGCACCAGAATGATTTTGTCGCAAGCAAAATAAATCCTGTTCCAGGATTATATACTTATCTTTCTCCTGGTAACTCCTCCACCGTTCCTAATATGAGATCTATATTCCGGGATCCTGTCCCCCATGGATATGAATCCAAAACAGTTATCTCTGAGTTCCCTATGCCAAGACCTGCTTTTCAGGGATTGCCTCATGCTCCAAGATCAGTTATCCGTTTCCCATTCATGCACCCGGATCTCGAAGGTCATGCGCAATCATCTTGGTATCAGCGCTCTTCTAAGAACCTGTCCCCATTATTGTTTGATGAAAGGGAAACATTGTTGAGTTATGGTCCATCATATTCTAATTTAGGCAGCAGATGTGGTCCCCCTACAATGCTGGGAACTAACTATTGTACTGATCCTGGGGCGTCGCTGACACATGAAGCTTTTTGCTTGCACAATTCTGTCACTTCTGGCTCTGCCTTTCAGAATTCAATTGCTCCAGTTCCATTGACTCAGCATGCACTCATGCCTTGCTACTCGGGGGTCATGCCAAATTCAGTTTTGCAGAAGGGACGTGGAAGTCAGATAAAATTCGAAGAACCAGTTGGGTCAAGAATGAGCATTAGAGGACCTAGCCATGGCGAGAAAGCCAGAAAGCGGGCTTTGGCTGTATCAGTCGATTCTTCTCAGCCCATGAAGATGCCTAAGTTGGGAAGTCAAGAAGCATCTAATTTTTCTATGACAAAATCGATGACCTGCATTAATTTTGAAGGTGATGCTGAAAATATTGGGCAACCATTTCAATCAAATTTTGCCAAAAACAAAGAAAAAATCATGGCTTGTGGAGAACATGAGAACGATAAGGATGAATACACAATTTTAACAGGGAAGGATTCTTTCAGTGGCACAGCAAAATCAGGTCCCGTTAAGCTGACTGCTGGAGCAAAGCACATACTCAAGGCCTGTCAAAAAATGGATCAGAGTAGTTCCAAATCAACCCATTCGACCGTCCCTTTTGCGGCAACAACTACAGGTTTCAGGCTTTTAGAATCTGAGAAATCAGCTCAAATCTACAGGTTCTAGGAGTAAGCCTGCTGCTCATCATGGTCAAAATTTGAGAATGTTCCACATATACAGTTTCTCCTAATGCTTCTTTTAATGCAGGAGGATCGCTCCGATACTCAATTTTGTTTCTGCCTACACTGAATCCAGCTTGAATAGCACAAATTCTCAAATGTGGCTTGTTATGCTGTCAAATAAGCTGAAAAGTGTGGAACAATGTTGCTAGTTGTTTGTTTCTTATGCGAGTTATGTTTAAATGACATATACGTACTATCTTTCAATGAGTAGACGAGAAGATAAACATGCATCAATATTGAGAACGAAATGGTGCCATCTTTAACTCTGGCTATTTGTGTGTTGGCCGTGTCATTTTGTATTCTTATAAATTATCCTTTCATCTTCAAGTTTGTCGTAATACGTTAATTTGCAAACAGAAGATATTACTGTGAGTTATGTGTGTGACATTGATGGAAATCCATATGGCCACAAAGGGAACCTGTATATAACTGTGTTAGTGGAAAAAGAAAAGAAATTCGAAATCAATCTTTCTTTTCGGATTGAGAAAGTAAAAAAGTACGTACAGTATACGAATTACCACTAATGAATGTGCTCAGATAGCGCTATAAACGAGTATAGAATCCAATATGTTAACCCTTGTTGTTCATCTAGTGTGTCAATTGCTTGCAGGGTTGCATATCTGTTCATTCATTCAGAAAACAAAATGTTTACAGTGAAATTCATTTGATGAATTTTTTATGCAAAAAAACAAAAGGAAGCATGAATATTGAACTTAAAGAGGGTATAGAAGGATTTCTGTTGGCCTGTTTAAAAATAAAAAAAGAGATTATCTGCCTCTTTTTTGAAAAGTAACTTGTTTAAATGAATTTTAATATTCTGTGCATCAAAGAATTGCAGTTTCTGATACATATTTTTATGTTAAAACTGTGTCGAAAATTCAAAATAATGCTTGTACAAAATCTAAAGTAAGTGATATATACATATTAAGAAAACTTTAGTAATGTGTAACGATGTAATGGTATCTCACATCCAGCTGAAAAGAAAAAAATTCCAGTCGAAATTTTCGAAGAAAATTATAGGAATAATGAAACTCATTTCTCCTGGTGTTTTTATTTGATACTGAAGATTTGAAGGCATGAAAACAATTATTATAAGCTGTTGTTGGTTTAAAAAGATGAAGCTAATTTATGGCTTTGGTATTTGATGCAATACAACGTACAAAGGCATGCATGCTTGTTTCAATTTAGTAACTTTTCACGAGTAATATATTAGTGGGTCCCACGAGATCTATGAATAATAATTATGAATGTATCGTTGAAATTAATGTTTAACTTTGACTCGATACAAAAATAAATTTATAAACAACTTTTTAAGAAATAAGAAAATAGACTATATATGTTTTCCATGCCTATGCAATATAAATAATTTTAATATTTTATATTCGTTACACATAGAATATATAGTTTCTACATTATAATCCGAAAGGCAAAAAACAAAAAGAAATAGTTCTAGAACTGCATGAAATATCTCGAATAATAGTGTGATCGATGAACAATTGATAAAAAGTATATACATTTTTCCCTAGGTGGTCTAAAAAAAGTAAGAAATAAAGCTAACTGAAATTTGGTAGCAAATAATTAAAAAGTTGATAGTAACCCAACAAAACCCTAAATGTATTTACATGATTTTGAAAGGCAAGGTGATGTTACCATCATCAAGTCAATGTTTCCTTGAATAAGGCAGGTGGACCAAACCTAGCTTCTGTGGTCCTAGTTAGTAATTACATAGTAACCTTAATTATTCAGAAAAAAGTAGATATTCTGCTAATCTTGTCTTAAGATCACTGTTCATGTGACCAGTGGATATATAGAGACAAGGGTGTATGTAGTCATAGACTATATGACCTTTTTTTTTTTTTTTTTTTTATCCGTTTTCCCCCCCTTTTTTTTTTCGGTTAAAGAAAAGACTCTGCAAAAGAGTTAAATCATTGTAACAATTAATAGTCAATTACACTGTAATACTGTCTTTTCTGTTCCCACTACAGA
>CAIGRT010229790.1:0-18826 GCA_903798405.1 Fraxinus platypoda
TATTAATTAAATGAATATGAATGTTAATTAATTGAGAATTAATAATGGAGAATAAACACAGATTTTGTAGTTTTTATTACAGTTTGTAAATTAAATACATATTGAAAAATGAAAAGTACATCGAAATATGAAAATTAAGTTATTATTAAAATAATTAAATTGTAATAGAGCTGTAATCGTTCAAAAAATGATTCTCATTTGACGTGATATTTAATATATTATTATTATAGATATTAAGAACCTTTGGTGGCAACTTTTTTTCAAAATATACATTTAAAGTTGTTCGCATATTCTTGTACTAAAATCTATCTACACCTCATCCCTAATTTTTGCAATACATATAACCAACATTTTAAAAGGTGTTTAGGCGCGATGCGCGGCGAAAACGCCAAGCCATCTTATTCAGCGGTCAACGACAATCATTGACCGCTAATGCGTGCCTAGGTGCGATTATGTGTGCCTAGATGTCTTTGTTTTTTTTTTTTTTTTTTTTTAAATTTTTACAATTTTTTAAAGTTAAAACTTAAAGGTTAATTTACATTTGAAACTTATCTTTTTGTTGAAAACTTTTGAAAAAATGTATAAAGTTTCTAAATCTGTTTTAGATATTTGATATGTATTATTTTTAATTATTAAATAATTTTTTGATTGATTAAAAATTAAAATAATATTAAAATAAGAAAATGCATTTTACGCCTAAGCTCGTCCAATCCATACCTTGACCTCCACGCATTACGACTTTTAAAACACTGCATATTCATAGAAAATAATTATTTAAGGTTACGATGATTTGAAATGCTTCTTTTTGAGTAATAGTTGATAAAACACAACTATCATGTGAATAATGATCATCGTTGACACGAATATTCAATACCCTTTAAATAATCTCGCCAGGAATAAGCAAATTCCTCACGGAATCATTTTCAATAATTCAACATCTATGTATACCTCCACCTTCACCAACCTATTGTTTAAAAGCAATGAATGATGTTTTTGCATCAACGTTCGTTTATTAATAAAATTGATCGAATTCAATGTGTTAATTTTTTTTTGGGTTTGTCGCTGTACTCAAATTATCTTACATTAGATAGGTATATTATTGATAAATATTAAAAAATTATTCACTTTTTAATATGATTAATAACTTGTAAAGTTTATTTTTTGACAAGTTACCATTATTCTTTATTCCACTGCTTTCCCTCTGCTTTAAATTGAAGACACTGGCACACATAATCCAAAAATCGATTCAACGTTATCCCCAACTTGATATTCATCTTATCACAATCCCAATCCCAAACATGAAAATTTCAACATACCTCGATTCACCTGTTGACAGGTCGGGTGGTCTACTATTATTGAATCTTGCTACACAAACATGGGCATTTGATAGAATTTGAAAATAGGGGACACATATCAAACATTCATTTGACGGTTTGATAAAAAAAGAGCTACGGAGCACCTGTCACCCAATCGTGTCAACTGTCCCTATTTGAGTAGCTTAATTGACTATGTTAAGGGATAGAATCCCACATCGAATAAAGATGTAAACATAAACCAGTTTATAAAGGATTGTGTTACTCCTTTTAATTCCATCTTAAAAGGTCAACATTTTAAGAGGAGTAGTCCAAGATCTTTTATAAACTGGTTTATGTTTACATCTTTATTCGATGTGGGATTCTATCCCTTAACGGACTATTATGTAGGTCTGTTTTCATGACAGACGTGAAATTGGTCGGCACAAGTCAGTTAGTTGATCTCTGATCATCAACTGTCGTCATCCCCAACAAAATTCCTCGTGTTGCTTTTAACACACATTTTTATGATTTCACTTTCTTAGCCAAGCTCGCATCACTTAAATGAAAATCTAGCTTCATTTAGCTTCTATTTGATTCAGATTTTCTAAAATAAATTTTGTGAAATATTTTTTTTCTAATAATTTGTAGTTAGAAGTCAATGTGTAAATTATTTTATTTGAAAGATTGGCGGTTCAAAGTGAATTTACAAAAAATTGAATTTTAAAAAACGAAGTCAAATGTGAACTTACTTTTAAATTAGTTAGCTTCATGTAAAAGTGAATTTATGTCGTGATAAACTTGTAGCGAATAAAATCTAAATCAATAAATCTAGTAATTAATAGCATAAAGAGAATGGACATCGAAAATTCTTTAAAATATCATCGATTTTATGAAATTATATAGTTAAAAAAATTGATAAAAACTGTAGGTCTCAAAAAAGAATTTTAAAAAAATGAATTTCGAAAAATAGGCCAAATATTGACTAATTTTTCCGAAGAGACATAACCAATTTTGCCTGTTTCTTCTTAAAAAGGAAGAAATTTTATTTGTTTAAATATTTCAAATGTGACATTCGACATTCTTTTAACTCTTTTGCATCTATTTCCAAACCGATTTTTAAGATAGTGCTTATTTGCCTATGAAAAATGTGTAAAAGAAAACTTTTGATTCCTTAGTTGGTTCTTGTCGTCGAACTTCAAATTGTCCGACTTTTTCTCATGTGATCGATATCACGGTATTTTGCTATTTCCTTTTTTATCATCGTTCAAAACGGAAAAACAAAATTAAATTCATGTTTGATTTTGCTAAAAATAAAATTTTAGTAAATTTTGATAAAAATTAATAAAAAGAATTATGAGTGAGATGAAATGTGTGATTAATTTTTAAAAATAGAACAAATATGTGCCAAAGAAATTATAAGCTTAGGATAAGCTAACTTTGGAATTGGATAGAATAAAACTGTAGAGATAAGTCCAAATGGGACCCGCCTGACCCCTGATGCTCGTTCAACTTTGGTTCCCTATTCCGTTCATTTCTGATTTCTCTTCCCAAGTTCTTGCAAAAAAAATTCAAACTTTGCATCTGTCTTTCTCTCTCAAATAGAATTCTCTCTCTCTCTCTCTCCATATATATTTTTTTAATTCTGTCCCTTTCCATCAATTAACAACAACAACAACAATAATAATGGCGTCTGTGAAGAACCCTAGTATTCCTGAGCCGCCTTTACTGTTTGAGGAAGAATTTTAGTATTAGCATAATAGCCTTTCAAAGTTTGCTCTCCTGTCTATTTATTGACAGCTTATATGCCTGTAAGTGATTCTTGACTTCATTATTGTTGTCATGGGTATTTATGCTGAAATTATTTGACTTTTTGATTGATTATAATTTTTTTTTTTGTTATGATGTAAAATGCTGGGTGATTGGCTTTTTGAAGAATTTTGAGTTCGGAAATTGAATTTTTGGAATTATTGAACTCTCTTTTGTTTAGTGAATTGGGAGATCGGTTCCTTGTGGTAGAATACATGATAGACGAAATGGAAACAGAAAATTTGGAATTAATAATTTTCTAAAATGATTCTGTAATACGAAAAAGTATCCTGAAAACATTGAATTATTTTAATTGATTCTTGCTCGCTCGTGAAGAATGAAAGCCACAATATTGAATTAAATGTTACTAATAAAAATCTGAAGTTCTTTCTATTTTATTTGTGTATGAGGGAAAGTCAAATACAATGAGCTCTAAAGTTTAAATCTTGAAGGGAGATTTTCTTAGGTGCAATCTTAAATCTGTATTCTGTATAGGGTGACATTTCTGGCCTGTTCTTTTCATTTCTCAGGTTTCGGGGGATGGTTGTTTGCTGGTGTTTAGAATTATGTAGGAAATCTCCAGTGTTTGGTGCTTGATTTTTTTACAAAGCACCTGGGTTTTTTTTAGGTGTCTTCTGGTGACTTTGTTAGCATAAGTTGTTGTAATCTGCAATGGGTGAGGAGGGCCTATGGATTGGTGGGCTTTCTTCTGGTTTGGCTGTGGTTCTGAATGGAAAGGGCAAAAAAGAGGGTTCTGGGAACTCCCACCTTGTGTCGTATTGTGATGATTTTGGTGATCAGTCTGTGGAGCGAACTCTTGAGCACATATTTAATCTCCCTTGCAAAACTGTTAATCTGTTGACACACCCAGTTGACACTAATGTGGTTCACTCAATAATAAAGAACGAATTCTATAAGTACCATCCTGACTTGAAAACTGCTATTAGAAATAAAGATGGGGTATCTACAATTGGCGAGATTGTTGGGCTGGAGGAATCGAGCATCTGTGGCGATATTCGAGTTGTTAAATCACCATTGCTAGTGGAAAGTCATGCTGCATTCAGTAGTGCAAGGGCCAATGCATGTGTATGGAAAGGGAAATGGATGTATGAAGTGATTCTTGAAACTTGTGACGTGCAGCAACTGGGTTGGGCTACTGTTGCATGCCCCTTCTCTAATCTTAGGGGTGTAGGTGATGCAGATGATTCTTATGCGTATGATGGGAAAAGAGTCAGTAAATGGAACAAGGAAGCTGTGCCTTACGGCCAGTCATGGGTTGTTGGTGATGTAATTGGGTGTTGCATAGACTTGGATTGTGATGAGATATTGTTCTATAGAAATGGCGTCTCTCTTGGAGTGGCATTTGGTGGGATTCGGAAGGTGGTGCCTGGATTGGGCTATTATCCTGCCATTTCCCTTTCTCAAGGTGAACGCTGTGAGTTAAATTTTGGGGCTCGCCCATTCAAATATCCAGTTAAAGGCTTTCTTCCCATTCAGGCTCCTCCCTCCTCAAATGCTCTTGCAACCAATCTATTTCATTGCCTTTTGAGGCTGTTGGAAATGCAGCGTCTCAAGAGGGCAGAATTTGACACTGTTGAGAAGCTCAGAAGACTGAAGCGATTCACATCATTTGACGAATTGTCTCATCCCGTCTTTCATGCAATTTGTGGAGAGTTATTTGCTGTTCTGGCTGCTGAAACTGGTAGTGCAGATTATGTAGGACGGGGATCCTTTTTGTCATTCATAATGGAAACTTTTAGAATGCATCCACCTCATGACTATACAAGTATGGATAGAGTACTTGATTCATTTCTTGAATTTGAGGAGTCAAGATTATTATTTGAGCACGCCATTGAAGCACTTTCATCTGGGTGTAAAACAGCATCATTGATCCTTGCAGAGTGTCCTTATTCTGGTTCATATAGCTATCTTGCTTTAGCATGCCACATTTTGAGGCGAGAAAACTTGATGGCACTCTGGTGGAAGTCTTCAGATTTTGAATTCTTGTTTGAAGGTTTCCTCTCGAGGAAAGGCCCAAACAAACATGATCTTCAATCTTTGATTCCTTCTGTTTGGTGGCCTGGTTCATATGAGGACATGTCCAACGAGAATAGCATGATGGTAACGACAACAGCTCTATCTGAAGTGATTGATAAGGTTCGCTTTAACACATTGACTTGTTCTCTTAGCTCCATTTGTACAAATACTGTATTATGTTTTCTTTGTCATTGGAGACTTCTGTGATCTATGCCTTGTGGCTTGTATTCTATGTTGAGTTGTGAAAATTATGCACATATTATGTTACTAGGATGGAAACCAAAAGAAGATCAAGAGAATTGGGAGTTGAGATGCAGCTTAATTTTTATCGTCTTAAACGTGTGATTGTAGGTTGATAGTAGTGAGAAATTACTTCGTCGAGAGAATTCAAGCAAAAGGCACGTTTCAATGTCATCTGAGTTTTGTTGATTTGAACTGTGTGGAAGTAGCAAAACTAGGGTTTCCAACCATCCATGTTTTCTTTCAGAGCTTTCAAATATTTTCAATCATGTTTTGAGTGAATGATGCTTTGTCTGAACAAAAATATTTTCAGTATATATTGATTCCTTTTCAGAGTTCTTAAATCATATATATTATTGCAATTCAGTTGCCTTCTCATGTTGTGCATGAGCAGTTCACCTATTTTTACGCGGTCAATAATATGTTTGACCTGTAGCAAGTATCTGGAACATTTTTGCCTACACTGCGGAAATAAACAAAATCGAAGAGTTAGTTTTCAGCATGTTCATGGCTGAAAAAATGGGGAAAAGGTTCTGGGTTAGAAGATCTAAATATGGCAACAATGGGCCTGACGTTTTGTATCTTAGGTTGCAAATTAACACTAACAGAAGAATCACGGTTGGTTTCTCGGGTGATGGACAGTAGCTTCCAGAATAACGGGCTTTTTTCGGGCTGGCATTGTGAAAATATGACGGGCTTTTTGAAGTATTGAGTACATGATGAGAAGGAATTGTGGTGCTGGAAATGTAGAAACAAGGAAACTTGTAGAAGAAGAAAGAAAAAAACAAATAAAATGGAAGGGAAGAGAAGAGAGCAATCAAGAAACTCACACAACCATAAATTCATAACATAACTCTTATAATAATCAACTCTACCAAATTAAACATATTTGTAAGTATACCTTATAGACATCTCCTACTAAAAGGATTATGTTTCTAAATATTCTTTAAACATTTAGAATCTTTGACCGCTAAGTCTATTGTAGACCTCAAAGACTATTCCTTAATTATCACTGGAAGAAGACCTTGGACTATAAATATACATCGACGTGAACAAATTATTTGAATAGATTCTTGCGTGGTACAAGGATATCAATGTCAACTTTCGCGAATTATAATACCCGAGACCAAAAATGTAAGAATACTAATTAAAAAGTTACTGTTGAATTAGAGAATTTATCCTAAAAGTGCCAAAATTTCTTCAAATCTAGCTAATAAGAAATTTTCCACACCTGCCCTGCTTTCTTGTGCATATCCGTGTCATTTCCCTACATTGAGAAAGCATGTCCCAAGTTTGAAGTTCCAGAGCATAACAGAGACTTGAGATCTTAGAACTCTTTTGCCTTCTTCAAATTCAATAGGGAAGCTAGTAAAGAAACTGATGGAGATTGTTATGGGAATTTTATTGGAGACCTTCCAAAAATATGTGCTTTCTTTAGGCATAAACACAGGAAATAGATTTTTAACTTATTTTCTTCCCATAATTATTAGTTTTTAAGTTAGAAATTCTCCATTTTGTTATTTTGGCAATATTTCATTTTTTGTTAGGAATTTGAAGTATTATAATAAGAGTCATAAGAATATTGTTTTCTAAATAAATAGACAAATAATGAAGTAATTGAAGCATGTTGAAATTTCTTCCTGAGTTCCTCCCCAAAACTATTCTATTATTTTCTTCTATTACTTCCTCTCTCTTTCTTTTTTCTATTCTATAAATTAATCACTCTTATTGACAACTTCTAACTGGTCTAAATAACAAAATAGTTACTAGACTGTCTTTAGAATCAAAGATGTCTACATACTTGTCTCTATTATTAAGTTCAGTTTTGTTCTCTCCCATGATGCCTTAGTAGACCAAAATACTCTCTGATTCCAAAAACATAGGAAATTAGTAAAAATATTCTATCATTTATCTAATATAAATCCTAAAAGCGACAATTTTGTTGAGATCTAGTTAATCTTAAAATTCAAAATTTTACCTTCTTTTTTGTGCATAAGCCCTGCATCATATATGGGTTCATCATGTATAGAAACATGCACTTACACTTATCGTTCAGTACAGGATTTGGTTGGCTTTCTTGACCATGAGATTACATTTGGGAGATGTTAATCACCTTTGTTTTGTTCTTCTCACTGTACCTTTAGCCTTTTTTTTACTATCAAGAATCACAATGCAGAAGCTTCCTGTTATTGATATTAAGTTATATTTGCATCCTGTTATGTTGTTTATTATTTAAGTGTTTGTTTGGTGGAATTATTTTTATGTTATGTTTATGATATTTCAACAAAGGAATGATAATATTAAGATCCATCAATGAAAATGATGATGTTGAAGGAATTTATAAATATATAACTTTGTTATAGACTCTTTTCAGGTAAAATAAATGGTTGCATGGTACCCTCTCAAAGTCTGAGACTTCCACTTTCTTTTGTGTCATGCTAACATTAAATATGCCACCTGATCATTGCCCTTCTAGCTATCTGAGAAAACTCAACTATCTCCCTATCGGAAAGGAAAGGAAATTAAAAAATTATTGTAAAATAGTGTTGCAACTTGTTCTCGTTCAAGTCACGACTTGCCATCTTAAAATCATTTATATGCCTAGTTGATGGTGTCTCCCACTTCGGTTTAATTTATAATATGGGACGTGAATGCTTTCGGTGATTGAACACTTCTAATTGAGTAGAGTAGAAATTTTGACGTGTTTCATTTGTCAAATCTTGTCCATACTGTTGTCAAAACTCATTTGGATAAAATGCTGACTTCATTATTAGCAAACGGGAAACAGCAAAACCTGGAAATCCTAGAGACTTGGACAGATGTCTGTGCATTCCTTTAAGATATATCATTCTTATATTGGCAAGTTTGAGCTCTCATTAAATTTTCTTCCAAATCAAGAATGTTAGTGTACCATAGTGAGTGTTGATGATGCTTTTGACTAATGTTTCTTGACTTAAAATATCTTTTATTATGTCTTTCGAACTTGTTGAGTCCTTCAACTGAATTTGGTTGGGGGTTCTAACCGGAACTGAAATCGTTTGAGGAAGAGCATTTACAAAGAAGAATTATCTCCTTTTTCTACTCATGCTGTCATTCACATGCTTAGGTGTAATTCTTCACGACCTACAATGAAGCATGAAACTTTTGAATGAAAGCCGAATCTTGCTTTTGTGGAAATTATGAGGATTCCCAATACTGAACTTGGGTATGAATTAATTGGCTAAGCCTGTAACATGTATCTGCTCGATGCTATAGGGTCACATCTGATACATAAACCAAAAGAAAATAAATCTGTGATTTATTCCTCATTGCTGGATGTGTGAAAGTGAATATTGAAATCCGTTTTTGATGCTAAGTAAAGTAGTTTTATTGCTTATACTTCTATGATGTATCTAAATGAAGATAAAAAACACAAGTCAAACATATGGTTAAAGTTTGTTCAATATTTTTTTATTATGTGTCTGTAGCTTTTTCCTCTTTACATACCCCTATTGATAGTCTCCTCCATTCTATCTTTGAAAAAAGTTCATTGCCCCATCTCATGGCTATTTCGGTTTTCCCTTTCTATTATTGCAACGTTAATCATGAAGAAATTTCTTGTGAATTCTCTGATATTAGGTTTAAGTTTCTTTTGTCTTTCTGTTTATTAACGTACATGTATGACCCCTTTTTTCAGATAGAAGAGAAGCAAAGGGACCTCTGTCGCTTAGTCATGCAATTCATACCACCTGTCACACCTCCTCAGTTGCCCGGTTCAGTGTTTATGACATTTTTACATAATGTTTTACTGAAGAGCAGGGGTGCAGACCGTAATATGCCACCTCCTGGAGTGTCAAACAACTCTGTCCTTGTTTCTTTGTTTACTGTTATTCTCCATTTCTTATCAGAAGGTTTTGCTGTTGGGGACATCTATGACTGGATCAAGGGCTTCGGAATTAATTCTGGAGCTGATATAGGTTTCCTTCACAGGGGCGGCCAACAAAGCTTCACTGCTGGCTTATTTCTAAAGAATGATCCTCATCGAGTTGACATTTCCAGGCTTGGAGGATCTTATAGTCATCTAGTGAAATTTCATCCTGTAGATGCTCAACAGGAGGAAGAAATTGTTCGGTGGGAAGAAGGGTGCATGGATGATGAAAAAAGCAGAGTAACACATTTCAGTGGGCCGAAACCTTGTTGCTGTTCTAGTTATGATGCTGATTTTTCAAAAAATTCTAAGAATTCCATAAGATATTCAACGAAAGGTTCTCGAGGAAGTTGCAGCTCTATTCCAGAGAGATCTGCTCATGTTGCGGCTGAATGCAGTACTGGGAATCTGAATGACGAGATATCTGATAAACCGAGTACAAGCGACCACTCTGACTCTGAGTTTGGTTTTCGGCCTATGCAGCAGATGAGGATATTACCCAGGGAGAACAAATTTTCTTCAGCTACTCTGAAAGAGGAGGAGCTTCTAGATGCTATGCTTTTGTTGTATCATTTGGGTCTTGCACCGAACTTTAAGCAGGTCAGTAAAATTTTATTTTTACTCTTCATTCTGGCTCGAAAATGGTCATGATGTGACTGTCTACAGTTGTAGACACTTAGATATTCTGAAATTCTCCGAAGGAAGGAGACAGTGAAATGAATGCATCATTTAAATAAAGTAAAGAAGGTTGATCAACAGTTCTCATTAAAAGAGTCGAGCTAAATATGTGCATTGAACTCTACTGATAAACATGTTACCTGGAAGAAAATTCATGAAGGCACAATTGGTAATTGCATTATTTATCATTGTGACGTAATTTTTATCCTTCAGATAAGCTCAAGATTTCATAATTTATTGCCTACAAGTACTTACATTGTCACGGTGAGAGGTGCAATAGTACTGTAAATGCTTGAAATGCTCCAGTACTTGTGTTTCCATCTGTTTTGAGATCCCAAAATTCTTAAAAGATGCTGTTCTGTTGCCACAATACTGAGCTGTATATTTCCCTTCTCAATCAGGAAATGCAAATTCAAGTTCTTAAAAAGACGTGAATGCACACTCTGAACTTTGCCCTTTTTTCTTTTTCTCATTTTCTTCCACTAGGGACTGGTGGTGGGGTGGGATGGGATTGATCCGTCTGGCAGAGGTACTCTCTCTTTCAATTTTTGAGTGCACAGCATAGTACATCAGCAACAATAGAAAAATGTGTGGGGTAAATCCTTATGGTTGATTTTTGTATATGTTAATGTCTTGTTTGATCCCGTCTCATGATTTCTATAGTAAATCCTCATGGTTGATTTTGCTTCTTCAAGAATAATTTGTGCGGTAGCCTTCCTGTTGTGTATTAATTCTTCTAACAAGTGTTTTGGTAGGAAATTTTGTATACATGCTTGGGCAGCAATTAATTTTACTGCTGCCCTACGTTTTGCATGTTATAACAGCTGATTCTACTAAATGATCATTGATTGTTACTGACAAATTTTGAGTTAAAATTATATGAAAGAACTTTATATTGCAGGCATCATCTTTCATGTCTCGTCAGTCACAATCAATAACACTACTGGATGAAACTGATAAGCAAATCAGAGATAGAGTTCATGGGGACCAAGTGAAGCGCTTGAAGGAGGCTCGCGGAGTTTATCGAGAAGAAATTATGGATTGTGTCAGACATTGTGCTTGGTACTGTGATCCACTTGGACAGCTTCTATTGCATTGCTAATCAGTCTAGTTTTTACACATGCCTTTTATGCCCTAAACTTCAGTGTTTACATGGATTTTTTATTTTCCTTCTTTTACTGACTTTGTTATCCATCCTCACTTTGGCTGCCTTCAGGGTTCCAGGCTGAACAGTTGTGTACTAATTATTCATTTAGGGGCTTTATGCATAATAGTAAAGGCACCATTTAAAATGAGGATGGGGAGTTATCTGAAAAATATAATGAAGTACAAAATAAGAGGCCAAGATGTCCTCTAAATGCTAGAAACAAACGGAAAATTACACCAGATTCTGCCAGTCCCCTAAATTATAGGAAAAATTGTAAACTGGACTTTGTTGAACTGTATACCACCATTCATACCCAGTTCCTGTTGACTTTGAAATACAAAGTGATGTTCAATAAATCTTACATGCATATATTTTATGTGTTTATGGGATCACTCGAGCCTTGTAACTCTTCCTTGCCTCTTGATATCGATGGTGCTGTATTGGCACTTAGGTTCTTTTATCCTGTGGCTTGTCTTTAGCTTAATTGGCTACTTAAAATGTTTCACTGTCTTCGTTCAGCGGGCAATATGCGATACACTTGCAGGGGCCTTTGAAATCCTGTCTCTCTTCTAGCCGCCTGGTGTAGTTACTAGCACTCTCTCTGGCAATTTTTGTGTTAATGTCAAGGAGGAGGAAGACAGAAAAGTGTGAGAAGCGAGTAGTAGATGATTTAGGAGAATCTAGGGAAACAATTTAGTGATTTGAATCTCATAATCAATTTTTGAATTGTTCGACATTATAATATTCGTATATATATGTGAAATTTGGTATGATAATTGAACTTATTAACATAACAAATGGAAGCTTTTCCTTTAGATTAATAAGAGCATGTTAGGCTTAGCTGAAATACAGGATTTGTAGCCATTTTGTTTTGTATTTTTTTTTGGCAATAAGAGGGGTCTTTCTGCTAAGGGAAGACATAATATTTAGCCTAAGAGCTTCTTTTGTAGAAGAAACAATGCCAAACTCGCTCTAAATTAATGCAAGAAAATAATGTCGTCTACTTTCAAGTTTTATGCCTAAATAATGTACATGTTTATGAATTGTAATGTCCACCGTCATCTTTTAAACCATGCTCCTTTTATTTAGTGCCGCAACACCTTTCTGGACTTCCTTGTGTAAACATGGCATCTAGCAAAGAGCACTTCTAATGGTGTTTCCTCTATTATGTGATCAACATGCATGATGGTTTTAGAAAAACTATGCATGTCGGTTCTACTGCTTGGAGTTGGCAGCATATCAAAGTACTACTTAATGCTTTGTTAACTTGCTCTTAAATCTTCCAAATGGAACAATGTTCTGATTACATACTGATTTCTCTTCCCAAATGATTGTGATGCCTCGACAGAAAGCGCCGTGAGAAATATTATTCTTGAGGTTGAATTTTATGGTCTTTATCCCAATACTAATGTTAGGTGTTTGTTAAGTCTTTAGCTAGTCATCAATCATAAACTTCACGAAGCAACTGTCTACCTTTTCATCTTGTACTTATTTTATAAACCTTTACTTATTTGACAGGTATCGCATTTCTCTTCTCTCTCGTTGGAAGCAGAGGGGAATGTATGCAGCATGCATGTGGATAGTTCAATTACTTCTAGTTCTTAGCAAAGTGGATTCTATCTTCATCTATGTTCCCGAATATTATTTGGAAACCGTGGTATTGTATATTTCTCATGTCTAATAGCATAGTGATGTCTTGTTGTTGCTTGAAGTTTATTTAGTCTCCTTTTTCTTAATAATTTTTCACTATTATTTCACCATATTTTGCTAGAAGAGTTACAAATAGACTGTTTTTAGTTTTTGAAGAGTTGTTGAGTGCTCATTCATACAATCCATGGTGGACTTACCTGATAATGACTTTGTGGCATGTAGATCCAAATACGTGTAGATCCAAGCTTGTATTTTTTGGAAACGATTTACGTCTTCAGTGCAATCATATAATCGAACTCCACTATATTTTGATCTATTATTTCGGTTTATGAAATTTGTATTTGCATTTTTTTGTTGAACTCCTTAGTTTTCTCCCCGAGTTTTTTCTAATACCTTTCCTTCAATTCTGACAGGTTGACTGCTTTCATGTTCTGCGTAAAAGTGACCCTCCATTTGCCCCTGCTGCAATGTTCATTAAGCAAGGACTTGCGTCTTTTGTACGTTATGAACTTCTGTTCGTCTCCTCTATGTTATTCTTTTTTAAATCAAAGGTGCTTCGTACTTTGGAAACAGATGGAAAACAATAGATATGTTTCAGTAGTTGGCTGTGTTAACAGTTGTTTGCTTACCAGTTCCGCCGAACTTGCAAACTGGGAGAACTAATAGCAACTGATTATAAAGAATAATCATATAGTTGTTTGAATGTCATTCTACAATATGTCGAAACATTTCCCTCAATAACATTTTTTTTTTGTCAACACTTACATTTAACCCTATAATTGAAATCTTTGGCCAAGACTCTCTATTCAAGGATCCACTTTTAGCTACTTCGGTTATTTATATTTAGGGTTTCATTATCAGGTTACTTTTGTTGTTACCCACTTCAATGATCCAAGGATTTTGAGTGCTGAACTGAGGGATCTTCTTCTCCAGTCAATTTCCGTCTTGGTACAGTACAAGGAATTTTTAGCTGCTTTTGAGTGCAATGAAGCAGCAACCCAAAGGTTGCCAACAGCTTTATTAGCAGCCTTTGATAATAGATCATGGATTCCTGTGACCAATATCCTTCTGAGGTTATGCAAGGGTTCTGGCTTTGGTTTTCCAAAGCGTGGAGAGTCATCATCCTCGTCAGTCATATTTCAGGTTCGGACAAATTTTTTAGTTGTGGCTGTGACATTTCGTCATATTCTTTTTTGCTTCTGGAATTATATTTTACTTGTATTGAATTTGTTTCTTGCATTATTATGTTCCAATTTAAAAGAAATTGTTGCGGGAAGCTTGCATTAGCAATGAAGAATTATTCTCAGCTTTCCTCAATCGCTTGTTTAACACTCTCAGCTGGGCCATGACTGAATTTTCTGTTTCAATTCGTGAAATGCAAGAAACTTACAAGGTAATTTCACTTTGTTTTGTAATATTTATCTCGCTTTCGTTTCCTTCACTATTATGCAAAGTTGAAATGGAAGTATCATTTCCAGGTGATGGACTTCCAGCAGAGGAAATGTAGTGTTATATTTGACCTCTCCTGCAATCTTGCAAGGGTATTAGAGTTTTGTACTCGCGAGATGTCTCAATCTTTTTTGTTGGGAACAGATACAAACTTGCGAAGGCTGACTGAATTGATTGTGTTTATACTGAATCATTTAATTTCTTCAGCTGATCCGGAGCTATTTGACCTGTAAGTTTATGTATGAAGTATAACGAATGTTGCTTCTTTCTAGCATGAAGATCCGAGTTGCTATATTTCTATATGTTTTAGTTTGTTACTTCATTGCAACTGTGTAGACTTTTTATAACAGCAATAGGAAATTACGCGTGTTGCCCTTGTTTGCTCTTTCTGGCTAGTACTCAAAAAGATAATACTAGGTTCTCCTTGTGTTATAACGTGTTTATCATATGGCCATAAAATTCTTCCATTGCCCCTTGGTGTTCTCGACATGTTGTAGAAATGTGTATTTATTTATTTTTGTCAGTTATATTATTTATGGAACAGTAATGTATTTATTTATTTTTGTCAAGTATAATATCTATGGAAAAGTGTCGTGGGTCCATTTTTGAAATTATAAAATATTTGGCTTCAAAGCTCCATTCTTACTCCTGCCCTAATCCATTCACATGTTACTTTGCAGAACGCTTAGACGTCCTGGTCAATTTACTGAGAAGGTTAATAGAGGCATGATTTTAGCACCGCTGGCTGGCATTGTACTGAATTTGTTGGATGCTAGTAGAGAGAGAGACTGTGAGGAGCAGAATGATATTGTTGCAGTATTTGCTAGTATGGACTGTGCTGATACCATTCTCTGTGGGTTTCAGTATCTCATCAACTATGATTGGGTTCGTATTAACTCCCTGATGGTTTTGGTTTTATTCAAGGTCTTAGATATTTAACAGTGCAGTTGTTTCATTCCTATTCACTAGTACCTACCATTCATAACTTGGAACAGGGAAAAGAAAATATGAGAAAGCTTAGGAAATCCTTAGGTCCTTCCCCATAATCTAAGATTAGAGAAATGAAAACAAGGTGAATAATGGGGGGAATTTCTCCATGTTATCTTGGCTTTCATATTTATCTCCTGCCACCCTATACATAGTTTTTGAAAATTTATGAAAGCTTCAATTTTATATCATTTCTTTTCCTTTCCTTTTTTGTCATATCCACAATCCAAACGAAACAAGACAGTTGCATTAGGTTCACTTTGCAATTGTAATCTTTAATTTGTAATAACTGGTACTCCTGGGATCACTGCTTGAGGTTGAAAATTTCCTCATGCTGAACTTTTGAGGACAAGCCATTTGTTGGCTTGGCTATGTAAAGAAAAAACTGGATCTAGAACATGTTTAAATCAAGTATATTATATGTGCTTAAATTTTTTTCCATTCATTCCAAGACGACACTTGATTAGTTTTTAGTGGTTTGTGTTACATTTTTTTATTTTTACATTGGGTTCAGATATCCATGCTTGATTGGGAAAGTAAGGTTGAGCTCTGCATACTTTGCTCTTCAATGTCAGAGTACTGGCGAACCAGTGCCCACTTACATGATTTAAGTGTGTGCTTATGGGCGCATAATTGCCAACTAAAGTAACACCATACTCTCTAGCATGACCAATTCTATTGGCACGTTTTTAAATTAGAATAGCAAAGGTGTAGGCGATGACAGCAAAAACACTTGTTTTCAGCAGAAATTCTGAATGATTACTTGTCTGCTATCTTAACTTCTGTATGTGGGACTTGCCAATCTGTTACTCATAATCTTCTTCATCAATTTGCCAGACAGGGTCCTTCAGAGGGGACGATCATCTTGGTAAATTAGCACAACTAGAAAAATTTTCAAGCCTGTTGATCTGTCAGGCAGAATCGCAAGAAGTTCAGAAGAGAATTTGTCAGGGAGAATCAGACGCTGATGATGGCATGTGCTGCATATGTTATGCTTGCGAAGCAAATGCTGAATTTGTACCGTGTTCCCATGTTTCTTGCTATGGTTGCGTATCGAGGCACCTCCTCAATTGCCAAAGATGCTTCTTTTGCAACGCAACAGTCGTAGGAGTTGTTAGGAAGGATGCAAATGCTCCATGAAGTCTCACTGCAGGGTTTTTTTTTCTTTTCTCGTTTAGCTGGTCCAAAATTGGCAAGTTTTTTGGACATAGAACTTATAGGGAATGGGAAAGATATGAGTCGGACAAAAAGGGTAAAATGAAAAATATTATTAGTTATTTAATATTTTAGATAGAATATATATATATACTAGTTTAGATACTAGTTACTGGTGTAAATGTTGAAGAAACTCGTGGGTTTTTTGGTATGGGGTTATTAATTTTGTAGCCAAGGCTGAGGGCATTATTTGTAAATATTTGAGGTGCAAATGGAAATAAACCTGAGTTGTGCGTACACCTTTACGAGCATCTCTTTTCATGTTTCCGTACATCTCTTAGAAGGTATAAACTTGATTTTTCCATGATGAAATTAGTTTTGAACATGTACAATAATCCGGTGTGCGTGGTTGGCCTCGGAGGCAACAAACACCCCCCAAGAGTAAGAGGATTTAAGATTTATTGCCTCCGAGTAAAAGCATCACCAAGAAACACTGAAGACATGATCTCTATTTGAGAGAGTTCGTGTTTAAAAGCAAGTTCTAAGGAACTATTTTTGTAACTTTTTAATTAGAGATTACTTTTGGTAGCCGAACTTAGTCTACATTCTTAGTTTATAATGAATTGAAATATTAGGAGTGAATGGAATCATAGATAGAGATTGTAATTGAAACTAAATCAAATCAATAAATAAAGCCCAATGGCTTAAACTATGCTTTTACGCAAATAAATCTGAGTGAAAATCATTCCAACACAAATATTGGTGCCAGAAGGGTTAACAGCAAGCAATGATAAAAAGAGAGACGTGATCCAATTGAGAGAGAGATGGTGAAATTTCTCCTCAATGGGGTTGTCGTTGATTTGTAATATTATGTCCATGTATGGTGGAGATTGAAATTATATGGGATTTATAATTTTTCAATCACATATTTTATTATTTTTTATTAAAATTTATTAAAAATCTGATTTTAATTTACATCAGGCTATATGAAATGTTTTTATAACCTTTGAGAAAATTATGCTTTTAATTTTTCATTACACAAATTGGATTTTTTTTATTTGAAAAAAATAAAATATTTTGTGTATATTTTTATTTTGTCACCGATCATGATAATCGTGTTAATCTATATCTGATTTTTAATTTCTCTAATTTTATATTATACAAAATGTGATTCTTACCGTTTCAATATTATTTGGAGTTATTATTCTTTTCTTTCTTCACCGTCATTGTGAAAGGTCATGAAGGTCACATACAATGATCACAAATATTGTATTTCGTTCTTTTTTTTTTTTTTTAATAACCGTGGATGTCCGGGCCAACTTGTGAGCACCCCGACTAATCCCACGAGATCTTAAAGTTTACGGCCGGGTACTCACCTCAGTGACCTTGAGGAGACTCGAACTGGTGACCATTGGAAATATTGTATTTCATTCTTACGTCACACAAATTATTAAATTACAATTTCTTTTCGCATGTCACATTAATAGAATCATAACTATAATATATTAAATATAATACAAAGTGATAATCAATTTTATATGATTTTAACCTTATTACAATTTCATTATTTCAATAATACCTTACTTTTCGTTTTTCAATATGTAATAAATACTACAAAATTCTTGTCACGTATGAACTTCGTATTATTAATTTTCAATTAATTAATATTCACATTAATCAAAACTCCATGAATCTTGATCTACATAAATCTAAAGTTATTATGGATGCATTTATTTTTATTCATGTATGGACAGCGTTCCCCCTATCAATAATTTTGACAAATAGTTTTGACTAAAGATCTAGCGGTTTAAAAAATTTAACAAAGATTCTTTGAAATGGTAAAACATTTTCTAAATTCACAAAACAACATTTCACCAAAGCAGTGCATAGATTCACCTAGGGTTTGGTTGTTTTTTGTTTGTCTTTTCCATAAGGCTCAACTGTTTCTTCTCAACAAGGATTTTTAGAAAGTTGAACAAAAAGGAAATGTAATTGTGTTTCCTACGGATATTATCCGTTCTCCATTTTTGGAATTTTTCTTCCTCGATCAAGATTTTCTCACTAGCAACCTCAATCAAGTCAAAGAATTATTAGCAAGGGATCCTTATTAAAACGGCAAAAAAGAGGGGCATTTATCGGTAGACCTATCATCTTCTTCACCCCACCCTCCATCCACCACCACTGCATCCTTTTTATCTAGTTAAACTGGCAAACAGGGCACGATATTCCCCATAACTTACTAGTTAAGCCTTCCCCCCAACCCAATGAATTAAGGGGAGTTATAGACTCCTACTGCTGCAAAATTTTGTGGGATTTCTCCTCCCACTTTCCTCCTCACCACCCATATATTTTTGAATTGGTGTTTTTTTATAGTATGATAATTACTGATTTTCTGGGAAAACGGTAGACCCAAATTAGGATGAATGAATTGTAAGAACTGAATTGATGATAGTGTAGGAGATATTACATCGATAA